>PVJS01001976.1:0-89852 GCA_004027185.1 Glis glis
CTCTCTCTCTCTCTCTCTCTCTCTCTCTCTCTCTCTCCCTGTCTCTCTCTCTCTCTCTCTCTTTCTCTCTCTCTCCTTAGTGAGGCCCTCCGCAACTTCGTGAGACCCAGTTTCAAAATAAAGTATAAAAAATAGGGCCGGGGGCGTAGCACAGAGGTAGAACGCCCCTGCGTTCAATCCCCGGTACCGCAAAAACAAAACAAAACAAAACAAAAAAAACCTCTGAACCCTTGGAGCAAGACTCCAAATTCTTCCCCGTCCCCCATTCCCTGGGCAATCAACATCTACTTTCTGTCCCTATGAGTTTGGCTACTGTTGGTACTTCATAACAGTGGAATCGTACATTTATTCTTTTGTGTCTGGCTTATTTCGCTTAGCACATGTTCTTAAGGTCCAGCCACGATGTAATACGGGTCACAATGTACTTTGTCCTTAAGGCTGGAGGACATTCATTTTGTTTTGTTGATCCATTCATTCTTCCATAAACACTGAAGCTGCTTCTACCTTTTGCCTATTGTGAACGCTGCTGCTATGAACATGGGTGTACACAGACTGTCAATGTCACTACCTTCATTTCTTTTAAGTATATGACCAGAAATGGAATTGCTGGATTATATGTCAATTCTTTTCTTTTTTTTATGTGTGTGTGTGTGTGGGGGAGGTCATGGGGATTAAACCCAGGGGCACTCTACATCTGAGCTACATACTCAGCCCTATTTTATTTTTTATTTTGAAATAGGGTCTCCCTACATTGCTGAAGGTTTCACTCAATTGCTCAGGGTGGCCACAAACCTGCGATCCTCCCGTTTCAGCCTCTCAGGTACTGGGATTACAGGTGTGCACCACCACACCATCTTGGATTATATCTTAATTCTATTACTAATATTTTTAGTAGCCTTCATACTGTTTTCTATGGCAACTGTACAATTTTACATTCCCAAGGGTACGCAAGACTTCTAATTTATCCACATCCTCACCAATCCTTGTTTTGTCTGCTTTCTTTAAAAAAATGTTATAGTAGCAGCCAGGTTTGGTAATCCCAGTACTTGGGGGGCTGCATGAGGATTGCACATGAGGACTGCAAGTTCAGGCCAGCCTTGGCAACTTAACAAGACCCTCAGCAACTTAGCGAGACCCTGTCTCAAAATAAAAAAAAAAAAATGGGAGTGTAGCTCAGAGGTAGAAAGCCCCTGGGTTCAACTCCAGCACAAAAAAAATATATATATATAGTTATAATAGCTACCCTAATGGACGTGAGGGGGTGTCTCATGGTGACTTTGATTGGCATTTCCCTAGTGATAAGTGGTGTTGAGCACCTGTGCATGTGTGGGGACACTTTTACATTGTCCGTTGAATTGATGATGTTGGAATCACCAGCACCCCACTGTTTGCCCTTGATAGAGCAGTATGGTCCTGAGCATACATTCAAAGCCCTTTGGCTTTGAGAACTGCCCTGCTTTTTCACCTGAAATCAGCCCATGCACAGGACCTACATGCTGTTGGAAGTTCTAATGAAGCACTTTTCTTTCTGCATGTCTCACACTTTGTTATCTACACTCTTTGTACATGGTTTACTCTAACCAGACACCTTTCTCTTTTCTTGTCACTTTTGGAAATCTTAATCAATCTTCATGGGTAATTATAAATCCTCCCCACCCCCCAACTTAATCCTGGTCTAACTTCGTTAGAGAGATTAGTCACCCCACTTCTACTTTCCCATAGCACTTTTTCTATTTGCCAATATTATGTTGGAGTCTTTTTCCTCCTGTCATATCTTCAAAGATGGGCTTCCTCAATTTTTGCAACCTCAGCTGGGAGCCCAGGGCCTCTACAGGGTTGGAGCCCCAAAGAATGTCTGCTTAATGGACATATGCAGAGGGCTTTGCAAATGGAAAGAATGTGAGCCAAAATGTGGGGCAAGAAGCAAGACTCCGTTTCAGAAGTGTTAATGCCCACAAGATTTACATCTTCACGAAAGTACTGGGCTTTGCAAAAGTTTAAGAAAGTGCAGATCGCTGGACATTTGAATCCTTTGGAGGATAGACATCTCACTGACAGGACCTGGCCTCGCACGAGATGTATTCAATAGCTCAATCAAAGCTGAGGAGTGAAGAGCAGAGGGACCAATGGCTTATAGAAAGAGCTTACCACTTGCCTCGTGGTGTCTTAGTGGTGTCGATAAGACTTTAAAATCAATATGCTGATGAAGTGTCAGCTATTGAACATCATGGAATAGGCGGATGTTGTACTGGGGACCTAGGAATAATCATGCAGTGGTATCCCAGTCCCACCCCTCATCACCATCCCTCGATACCTAAACAGTTCAAAATCTTTGGAAATGCAGTAGCTCTTTATAGGAAAGACAATAAAGCTTCTATTTTTACAGATTTCATTTAACAATAAAGACAATGGACAATTATGGGGAAAATTTAGAAAACACACCAAAAAGGCTTAAAATACCAGAAACTAGAGATGACCACAATTAACAACTATGTGAGATCCTATTGTTTTCTATACATATGTTTTAGTATAGCTGAGACAATTCTCAACAAATATTTTGGCATATTACTTTTTTAATGAAATGACAACATTGCCTTATGTCCATGAAAGCTTTCTGCGAGCATCATTTTTAATAGCAATGCAAATTCATATCTAGAATAATTTATTAAATTAGCATAGTAAATAAATTCAAATTTATTAAACTAGCATAATAAATAAATTCAAATCTAGCATAATTTTTCCATGGTTGGACACTTAGATTACTTCCAATATTGAATAGGATATCTGTATACCTGAAATGTTAATGTTTTGTGTTATTTCCTTAAATAATGTCAAAAGAAGATACTTAATGCCCACTTAGTGCTATTTTGAGGATTATGAGATGTATGTGAAAAGATGTACGAGGCATGCTAATGCATCCTGAAATCAGAGAATAAGTAATATAACTTTAATTTAACAATGATAGAAGAAGAGAAAACTTAATAACCAGTTGAAATCAGGGGGCCAAAGTTCATTCTAGCCAATATAACACCACTAAATTGTCATGAAACTTGCCTCTGTGAGTACAGTCTTTACCACAATGATTTTTATGTCTCTGTCTTTAAATAATACTGTAAGGATATTATCACACTAATTATATGCACATATATAGATATACACATATACTACTCATTATACAAAACTGTACTGCCAATATTTCTATTAAAATACTATTAAACCATTCTATATGCCAAAAATAATAATGTAACATGTTATAAATCACTTGAAAGAACAAACCTAAGTGACACTCGGCCAAAATGTACTCAAATAATTCTTAATTTATTTAAATGTAGCCTTTAGTTAATTTGTAAAAATATTTCTCAAAAGGGTTCTCAATTTTAATGCATTTAATAAATTATCTTTTAAAATCATTACTTATTTACAAATCGCTTTATTTTGTAAAACTCCCTTTATCAACCCTCTCTCTAAGTTCGGATGTATCTGCTGATAAGGTGCTCTTCAAAGAAGTCTTAACTCTTCTATTCATGGTTTGGAGAGCCTCTATTTTTAATTTCCTCAGTTCCTGGGTGTTTTGGTTGAACTAAAACTCTACGGCGAGCTCCATCTCTAGCACACCCATAGATGGAGCTCGGAAATCGCCCATTAGCAGCCATCCTAACAGTGCTAGAACATTTCTAGTAGACAAGAACAAGGTGTGTTTAATTGAAATTGAATAGCAACGAAAACTGTCCAACACGCAAGTGGACCCTGAAAATTCACCGATGATCCCCAGTGCTGAGAGGTGAGGTGCAGTTCTGAAAAATAAAGAAATGATTTAGCTGAAGACCGCTCCCTAAGAGACTTCTGCTTTTAGATTGGGCTTGTCAGAATGGGAATTACCTTTACTGGAAGTAAATCGCATTGTTTTCTTCACAGGTGGCTCAATTTAGCTGTTTAATCTGAGAGAAATGACAGATTTAAGAGCCGAGGAAAAACTCGTGGTTCATCAGGTTTGGAAGAGTCTGAAAGGTATTTTATCTCTGTTTCAGTGTTTCCATCTGATAATCAGCTGTATAGACTGTAATTTTAGAGTAATTTGAAGCATAGGAAATAGAAAGTCTCACAAATAGGTGTGTCTTGGAGTGGCATATGGATGGCAGTGGGCTTAGGTATTTATTTAGAAATAATATTTTGTTTTTACTGTCAGGTTTAATAACTTGCCCCAAATACATGTGCACATATTTTCTCAGACAGTTTTCCAAAGGAGAAGGTCATGCAATTTTCATGACTGGCCACATAACAGACTCTATTTGGTCAAGACAGGAAAGTAACCGAGGTAGAAAAAAATAGTTTAGAAAATGGAATTACTATCATAAACAATGTGTACATATGAGAATATACTAACGTCATTCTCGGTACTCCATATGGGGAGGCAGGCGGGGGGGACACTAAGAGCTGTGTGCATGTATGTTAATATCAAATTGATAATCATTGTGATGTGAGACTACAATGCACCAATAAAAGCATGTTAAAAAATTAAAATAAATAAAAAAGAAAGAAAAAAAAGAAAACCATGCATGTTTAAACTAAGAGTGCCCGAAAGTAATGCAAATATAAGCCTTTATTTTGCTGAATGCTATTACAATTCTATAAACTTTAAATGCAAACGGGACATACACAACTCAAAAGGAAATGTAAGAATTTAAATGTGTGGGTTTAATCACAATGCTTAATAGAGGACAGAGAATGCATGCCTACGATGAGAAAATATAATAGCACATTTATAAAAATATCTAATGCCAAAAATTATTATCACCCCCCGTAATGATATATTTTGCATGCAATAATATAATTTAAGCTGGTGAAATACCAAAAATTACGTTGTTTTTATTTGGTGTCTCTAACTCTGTGACATAAAGTCTAGGAGTTGATGTACAGAAAATTGCTAACAAGGTAAAATGCTCATTTTAAAGAGATTGGGAGGCCGGGCGTGGTGGCGCACGCTTGTAATCCCAGTATTTGGGAGGTGGAGACCGGAGGATCCGGGTTCGCGGCCAGCCTCCGCTACTTAGTGAGGCCCTCCACAACTTCGTGAGACCCGGTTTCAAAATAAAGTATAAAAAAATTAGGGCCGGGGGTGTAGCTCGGAGGTAAAACGCCTCTGGGTTCCATCCCCGGTACCACAAAAAAAAAAATAAATAAATAAATAAAGAGACTAGGAATCTGGGAAATGTCCTGAGAAAACACTGTCCTTAAGAAACAATTTAAAACAAAAATAAAAGGCAAAGAATAAATAAAAGTTTAAAGGCTATCTATTTGCAATAATTCCAATCTGTGGCATTGGGACTGATCAGCATTCTGAGTTATAACGAGTATGCCGGTGGAATGTGCTCAGTAGCTTTTTGACCTGTAGACCCCATTTCCACTAATCATATTTAACGAGGGCTGGGGGAAACAATGACCACATCTAATCCCAAGTCCACTCCCTGCCTATCAGTTTCCAGACTCCTTGAAAGAAAAGGATGATGTTCATCCTCCTCGGGGCTCCAGGGTGTTTGAATAAAACAAGCATTCAATGGACATTTATGGGCGCCATCATTTTTGGGGGGAGGGATACTGGGGTTTGAGCCCAGGAACATTTTACCTCTGAGCTACTCCCCCAACCCTTTTTATTTTTTGTTTTGAAACAGGGTCTCACTAGTTTGCTGAGAGTCTCACTGTGTTGCTGAGGCTGGTCTTGAATTTGTGGTCCTCCTGTCTCGGCTTCCCAAGCACTGGGATTACAGGCAGGTGCCACCATGCCTGGCCATCATTGATTTTTGATGAAGTAGTACTAAACTAGTAGAACCTTGCCCACAGGACTGAGGATAAATTGGGAAAGTCTAAAATTTTCTGCTACAGATATAACGAGGACAAGATAAGATGGTATATATGGATCGGAAGGGGATGCTTGCTAACAGGGCAGCATCAACGACTCTTCTGTGCACCTTATTAAGAGCTGTTGTGTTGTGTCAACACTATTCTAGGTACTTGAGTGTACAACAGAAAATAAAGTAAGGGAAAAGGAGTAGGAGGAGGGCTCATGTAAAATTTTAATCCAGTGCAGGAAGATGGACAGTAAGCCCAACAAATAAGTAAATTATGAGTACATTGGAAGAATATAGTTGCTTTAAAGTTGTGAGGGATGGGGACATACATTGGTTAGCTTGCAGCTTAGCTATTACATGTAGAAGGTCCAGGTATTGAAGACAGCAGGTCTAAAAGGCTTTGTTGCAAGGGTAGGCATGGTGTATGGTATGCTCAGGAACAGTCAAGTGAGTTCATCTGTGAAGTGCTCAGGTTAAAAGAGTCATAGTCCTTCGTGGGATTCTGGATGTTTCTTAGCAAAAGCAATCTAAGTAATGCTTATCTTTGTTAAATGATAGCAGAGGCCCTTCCACCAGGTGAGAATCAAGAAGGGCCCACAGGCCGCCCTGTCCACAAGTGGCCCTGGGATAGACAAGGAGTTGGGACTGTTGCAGGTTGAAGGTACATCAGCCCCACCTGTGGGAAGTTTTCATGAAGGAGACTGAAGGTCTGAACGAACCATAAGGGGCTAAGTCCAAGATGGAAGGCTACAGAGAAACTATCTTAAAAGAATGAGGGAGGCTTGGTCAAAGGAGAATATACCCAAATGCAGAGAATCAAGTTCACACACAGCAGAAAATTTTGCATTTGGCAAATGCAAATGGTGTTGTAAGAATGGGGGCGTAAACTTCTGATCTACTAACATGCCTTATTTCCTTATTTTTAAGTGTGTGTGTGTGTGTGTGTGTGTGTGTGTGTGCATGCGTGTGTGTGTGCACACATTACTAGGGATTGAACTGAGGGGTGTTCTACTTCCGAGGTACACCCCTGGTACTTTTTATTTTTATTTTAAACAGCGTCTTTCTAGGTTGCTGAGAGTCTCACTAAGTTGCTGAGGCTGGTCTTGAACCTACAATCCTCCTATCTCAGCCTCCCAAGTACTGGGATTACAGGCATGTGCCAACAGGCCCAACTATTATTCCATTTTATGGAAAAACGGAGCCAAGGAAAGTAGGGCTAGCTAAACAGAAGCCCTGCTACCCACCCAGTTGCTGTTTGATCACTTCTATCTCTTCCTTTAGAAATAAATGTGTTTTCCTTTTAACAGCATTGAAAAAGTAACAAGTTTCTAAATCCAGAAAAATGTGAAACAACCCAAGGATGGTTCTCTGAGAAACATCTTTGCAAGCTGTGTTTTTGATAAGGAAACTGGTACCTCAAAAATGCCTCTTCTAAATGATGGTGGACTTTTGGCTTACTGACCAGGGGTGCAAAAGCAGGCGACAGCCCAGCACGGTGGTGCACACCTGGAATCCAGTGCTTGGGAGGCCGAGACTGGAGGATTACATGTTCAAGGCCAGTGTGCAATAACTTAGCAAGACCTTGTTTCAAAATAAAAACTAAAAAGAGCTGGGGGTGTAGATCAGAGGTAGAATGCCTCTGAGTTCAATCCCTAGTAACAAACACACACACACACACACACACACACACAGAGCAAGGGACATTTCAGCATGTTAATGGATAGTAGATTCACATAGACCACTAGGAGAGCAGTATACTTCTGTGCAGAGAAGCATTACAGAAACAAATAAAAAATAAGACAGAAAATTTCCTGGTTGTTAATATTGCTCTAGATGAAAGGTGAAGGGGTAGGGGGTTCAAGTGCAATACATTGTCTTATTACCATGAATACAACCTGTGGTGTTTTAAGGTTTACAAAGTCTGATCATGTACATTATCTGTACCCACATTTTGGATGAGTGCTAATATAGTCTCTAAAACCTATGTAATTTTATCTATCCACCATTGCAGAAGAAGGATGAGGAGGATCATGACACACCTTATATTTACCTGCTTAGCATGTAAATATATATTACTAAATATATATTTACTTGAATATAATCCATATGTAAAAGTCCACGCTTGGATTATAGAGTTACTCGCACTGCAGCTGATTATCCCAGCACGATTCGGCCACTGCACTGGCCAATCACAACCCAAATCTTTGATATTCCCATCAGTCACACAGCATGAGGAAACAGAAGAGCAATGAAATATTTTCTTGCACCCAGAGTGGTAGTGCTGGGCAATCCTACTACATAATTAGCTCCAAATCACACTCAAGTGTCAAAGAGATCCTGTGCCCTAAAAGTTGGGTACCTCCTGGTGCCCGAGTCCAACCTTGCATAACAATTCAATGTCATTAGAAACTCAATTATTTCACCTGAGAACTAGCTTTTTCTGCAGGCAGATGTACTAGCTTGCTCAATTCGTGGATTTTCAGACTAAGGGAACTCTTAATTTCCTTTCTAACCAGATGACAGGGTGACTCAGAGATCATGCTGGGTGACCAGTGCATGCTAATGCATGACCACAACTGATAATTCCAGGACAATTTGGCCACTGTTCTGGCTGACCATGATGCCAATTTCAGATTCAGCGATTTCTGTGCTTCATAGAGTTTTAAAAACATTTGCTTTTCTGGGCTAGTTTCTCAAATGCTAGGAATATAATATTTGCATATAACTTGAAAGCCAGCAAACATTTTTGCAAATGGCTTCTCCTTGCCAAGCATATGTTATAAATGGTGAAAAAATAAGTTAAAAGTATAAAAACACTACCTATGTTTATTACGCAGAGTGAAACCACATTTTTCAAGAGATGAAAGTTTCAGGGAAGTAAATGACAATGACCAGTAAGTGGTCTCACTCTTAATTTTACTACTTATATGCTTTGCTCAGGCTTTATTTATTTATTTACTTATTTGTTTGTTTTGTGGTACTGGTGATTGAGCCCTGGGAGATTCTACCTCCTAGCTACACCCCCAGCCCTACTTTATTTTTTATTTTGAAACAGAGTCTCGCTAAGCTGATGAGAGTCTCACTACTTGCTGAGGCTGTCCTCGAACCTGCGATCCTCCCATCTCAGCCTCCCAAGTACTAGGATTACAGGCGAGCATCACCATGCCCAGCTTGTTTGGGCTTTAAAGATGAAGTCACATAGCATTGCTAAATAATTTAATATGAGAAAGTAAAATAACTGTACCAACTTGAAATGGCATCAATATCAAGAAAATTATAGAGAGCTTTTCTCAATTAAGAACTCAGCCAGCCAGGCGTGGCAGCAAACACTTGTAATCCCAGTACTTGAGAGTCTGAGACAGGAGAATTACAGATTCCAGGACAGCCTCAGCAATGTAGTGAGACTCCTAACAACTTAGCAAGACGCTGTTTTAAATCAAAAAATAAAAAAAAGGCTGGGGGTGTAGCTTGGAGACAGAATGTGCCTGGCTTCTATCCCCAATACCACAACACACACACACAAACGAACCTACCTATAGGAGTTCTTTCCATATGCCAGTCATGATAATAAGCACTTTATACTTGTTTATATTATTTAATTATAATATCTAGCACGCTAGGTTATAAGAAAAATGTTTCTCATTTTACATAAGAGGGAACTGAAACTCCCCAAGATTGAATAGTTTCAAAACATGGAATTAGCAAGGGAGAGGAGAAGCGAATGCCCCTCTGAGCCTCTGGCCTTTGCTTTCCACACAGTCTCACCATGGTGTCAGCTATTAATAACTTCCGGAGTAAACCAGCCAGCCACCTGATAGACGGGATGAAAGTTGTCCGCATGTGCCAGTGACTCACCTATGACCTCCTAGCTCCTTCTGCATGCTGTTGGGATTCAGATACTTGTGGACTACATTTCCCAGATTCCTTGGCCAGCTCCCTTGCTGATGAATTCCATCAACAGGAAGCACTACAGGAAAATTGGGATCTGGGAGGAGAGCAGGGGACTCTGACAGCTGCCCCTGGAGTGCCGGGTGAGCTCTGAAGCAATGCTCTTCCCAGCCGCCAGCATCTCCCTGTGTTTTTGAATCAGCCACCCCAACATCTATACAGTCCACTTAACTCAGCTCTGGTGAAATATCTCTCATGGTTTCCCTTTTCCTGACAAGACTTCCACTCACAGAGCACTTGGTACCACACACGAAACTCTCAAAGGAGGCATGCTAGGACCAATGTGGTTGTGTCTCCCTTGTGATTTGGTTGTGTCGCTGGCACAATACTGGACTCCCCCCTCATCCTAGGTTTCGCTTTCTGCAGTTTCAGTTGCCTACTGTCACTGAAGTCTGAAAATATTAAATGGAAAATTCCAGAAATAAACAATTCCTAAGTTTTGAGTCTCAGTAGCATGATAAAAATCTCCTGCCATCCTGCTCTATCCTGCCCAGAACATGAATATTCTTGTGTCCAGCGTATCCACGCTGTATATGCTACTCACCTGTTAGTAACGCAACAGCCACCTGGGTTACCAGCTTGACCATGATGATATTAAAGTGCTTGTGTTCAAATAACTTTCATTTTACTTAATAATGGCCCCAAAATGCAAAAGCAGTGATGCTTAAAATTCAGATATACCAAAGAGAATTTATAAGATGCTACCTTTAAATGAAAAGGTGAAAGTAAAGTTCTTCATTTACTATGAAAAGAAAAATATTGTATGACAAGGTTACTAAGAGCTATAATAAAAACAAATCTTAGCCAGGCTCAGTGACACATGCCTGTAATCCCAGTACTTGGAAAGCTGAGACAGGAGGATCGCAGGTTTGCGTTGGCCAGCCTCAGCCACTTGGTAAAGCCCTAGGTAACCTAGTAAGACCTTGTTTAAAAATAAAAAATAAAATAGGGCTAAAAGTGTGTGGTTCGGAGGTAGAATGCCCCTAGGTTCAATTCCTAGTAACACACACACACACACACACACACACACACACAAATAAAATAAATTAATTATTTAATTTAATTTAATTAAAAAATAAAATAAAATAGGGTTTGTGGTATAGCTCAGAAGTAGAATGTCCCTAAATTTAATCCATAAAACCACAAAAACAAACAAAAACCAAACCTTCTATTCATAAAATTGTAAAGGAAAGCTGTGACACACACCTGTAATCCCAGTAGTTGGGAGGCTGAGACAGAAAGATCACAGGTTCAAGGACAGCCTCAGCAACTTAGCAAGACCCTCAGCAACTTGGCGAGACTCTGTTTCAAAATAAAAAGAAATAAAATAGGACTGGAAGTATAGCCTGGAGATAGAATGCCTCTGGGTTCAAGCCTAGTACCAAAAAACAAACAAACAAAAACCATTGTAAAGGAAAAAGAAACGTGCACCAGAAATGTGCAACTAGCTTTGCTGTTGCATCTCAAACAACAAAAGTGACAACCATGGTACATGACAAGTACTTATTCATGCACCTCCTTTCTCTTCATGTAGGCACTGAATCCCCTCACATGTTAGTACAGCATAATATATTTTGAGAGAAAGAGGGACCCCATTTACATAACTCTTACTGGAGCATATTTTAATAATTGTTTTATTTTATTACTTATTATTCATTTGTTACTGTGCATATTTATTAATTCAGCTTTACCATAGATATGAAGGCATAGAAAAAAACTTAGTATAGGTAAGGTTCAGTGCTATCCACAGTTCCAGGCACCCCTTACAGGTCTTGCAATGTATTCCTGTTGGATAAGGTTCTACTATACTGAGCTAATAGCTAATGTAATTGGGATATCGGTGACCTGTGTCATGCGGTGACATCATGATGAATTAAATTATCAACGTTAGTTATTTAGAGTGAGTTACCTTTCAGAGCAAGTGCTTTGGAAGACCAAATAGCTGGTGCACTCTTCATTACTGTAGTAACAATGACAAGAATTATGTGTTGGGTTGTCTGCTGTCCACTGCATGAGTTTTCGGAAGGAAAATTAAAATCCTAATTCTGACTTATCAGCTCAAGTCAGACAAGACAACCAGGAGGGCTACTTCTCTATTAAAAATAACCCCCAAAAAAGTCCCTTGGGAATTCCTTTCCCTATCCAGGTGATAAAGCCAAAGTACCATGGCGGCAGTCCACACGGCATGGTAGACTGCTTTGGGGTTTAGAGGCAACACAGGCCACATTTGAACGTGCTAACTATAACCATTTGTTAAGTAAACTACACAGTAGCCAGTTTTTTGAAAGACCTAAGGAAAATGAAAGCACTTCGCCATCTGGTCCACAAAATGAACTGCTCCGCTAATCATCCCTGTGACTCAGGAGGCCCTCGAGCATTCCTCCTATCTGAGGCAAATAGGCGACTTGTATGGTGCATCTTGTAAAAGCTGACAGAGGAATCACGCGCAAATTCATTAAGACTCGTTGTCTAGAAAAAAGACATACCCTGTTTGGCAAATAACTATAGATAACTATTCCTCTTTTAAGAAACAGCTTCTATATTTCCCAGGCTCTGATAGGATCCGAAAGCTTAATCCTGAGACATCCAGTGACTATGCAGCCTCAGGTTTCTTACATAGAACATGGGTTGTGCGACTCGTTGAACCGTCAAGATGCAGGCACGCAGCTGCATTCCACCGCAGCAGCTCCCACCACCATCCCACCACATCCCAGCCCGGAGCGGATCTTGAAGTCACACGCCAGCAGCTCTGACACACAGGTCACCTCTATCTGTCTCATTGCCTCCTTTTGCTCAATCTTGTGAACTGTGACCCCAGGAGAAAATTATTATTACTGAGGAAGAAAAAACTGTGGACCTGGCTTACAGATGTTCCTGCATGATATGTTTGCACCAGCCAGAGGTGACTTTAGTAATACAGGTGCCTAGTGAAGGAAAATCCTTTCAGTGGTGAGAACTTTAAACTGTGCACTTGGTGGTCTGATTTATCTGGACTGAAAAATGATCAAGGATGCAGGTATGTGTTGATGTGTGGGCATCGGTGTGGCTAAATCATGAGGGACTCAGTAGGATAAAAGATGGATGGTAAGGGGGCTTGGGGAGAAGCTTGTAGGCAAAGCTCTTAGAATGGACACAGATTGGAGATGTTTTCTTCTAGTGTGAATGTTCACCAAATGGAATCCATTGCAGAATAGGCCCTGACTCATCAACTAGAGAAGATACCAGACTGAGTGGGTGAGAGCCAGCCCTTCTCACCAGGAATGTCTTATTAGCTGTCAGGGTATTTCACCTAACATAGTTTCTGACCAGGAGACATATGTGTGAATAACAAGGATGGCTATACTAAATTCATGGACATCGGATGAATAATCTTCCCATGTTCCATACTCCATCACTCAGAAACAGTTGGCCTGATAAAACAGAGGAGCGACCCACTGAAATCTCAGGTTTATCATCACTCAGAAACAGTTGGCCTGATAAAACAGAGGAGCGACCCACTGAAATCTCAGGTTTATATCACCAATTGCATGTAAATGCAGTTTCTCCCATGGTCCAAATGCAGAAGTTGCAGAATCAAGAGGTAGAAATGGGACTTATTTCTCCATTGCTCCTGAAAAAAAATCCACTTTGCTCCCTTTTGAACTTTGATATCTTAGAGTTACTCATTCCCCAAAGAGGTATGCTCCTAGTAGGTCATAGAGCTTCACTTAGTTGGAGTGTGTGTGTGTGTGTGTGTGTGTGTGTGTGTGTGTGTGTGTGTGAGAGAGAGAGAGAGAGAGAGAGAGAGAGAGAGATTGGGGATTGGGGATTGTACCTCTGGGTTACATCGCAAGTTCTGTGTTTTTAATTTTTTATTTTGAAACAGGGTCTCACTAAGTTGGGGAGAACCTCGCTAAGTTGCTGAGGCTGGCCGCAAACCTGTGATCCTTCTGTCTCAGCCTCCCAGGTACTGGGATTTCAGGTTGTGTGCCACCACGCCCGGTGAATTGTAATTTGAGACTGCCACCTGGCCAACTTGCATTTCTCATGCCAACACTCCAACAGGCAAAGAAAGCAAATTTGTCTGAGGAGATTTCTCTGTTGTCTCAGAGAAATTGGGTCCCTGCAGTGCACGGGGACAAAGGAGAATATTGTCTGGAAACCAAGAATGTCTCTGTTTCCTAGTAGTAAAGGTTAACTGAAAACTACAGCAGCCAAGTCACTTCAGTACCACTGCCAAAGACTCAGTGCTGCTGGGGGCAAGGGGACATGACATGGGCGGCAGAGGGAGGACCGTGTAAAGACGTCCTGCGGCATTGTGATGAGTTACAACAAAAGAACTGTGGCAGCTTGGCAGGTTGCTCCTTGTAGGACCCTATATTCATATGGCTCCACCTTCCTCTTCTTTTCTTACTATGTTTGTGAGGTTCTTACTCCAAACTTGTATTTAGTTTACAAGTGGTAAGTTGAGACTGCACTGGAAGAGAAATAAATATCTCCCAGATATGAGTGAGTTAGGTACTTTTCCCAGGAAGTAGGTACCATTACTATTGGGATTCTGAATCTCTGCTTTGGGGGGAGTAGATGGAAGTACCTTTGGATAGGACTGTTTCCTTGTTATAAATTAAAGATTCTTGAGTGTCCGAGGGGTGAGCAGGCCCCTTATTTGCCTGTTGTCACTCAGCTACAAATCTACTCTTCAGTGTTGTTCTGTGTGATGCTAGGTCAACACTGAGCCAATTATACTGGGCGGAGTTCCTTGAAACTGACTTTCTTTTAGGTTCTGACATGGAGGAAGCTCTATACAGAGAATGAAAAATGGAAGACAAAGAAAAATAACTTAAGAGACTTCCTCCTCCTCTTCCTTCTTTTTCTGCTTTTCTGTTAACTTTTCTCTTTTTATGATTTCCTATCATCATGCCAACAGCAATGGCAGCCAGACAGCCCTACAAGAGTAGCACTGGGCCCCAGCCTCCTGCTTCTCTCCTATTGTCACTCCTTAGAAGTAGCAGAGAAGCTGGGCGTGGCGGAACACTCCTGTCATCCCAGTACTTGGGAGGCTGAGACAGGAGGATGGCAGGTTCCTGACCAGTCTCAGCAACTTAGTGAGGCCCTGTGCAACTTTGTGAGACCCTGTTTCAAAATAAAATAGTAAAATAGGGCTGGGGGTGTATCTCAGAGGTAGAATGTCCCTGAATTCAATCCTTACGAAAGAAAGAAAGAAAGAAAGAAAGAAAGAAAGAGGGAGGGAGGGAGGGAGGGAGGGAAGGAAGGAAGGAAGGAAGGAAGGAAGGAAGGAAGGAAGGAAGGAAGGAAAGAAGGAAGAGAAAGGGAGGGAGGGAGAAAGAGCAGCATTGTTAACTCTTCATAGTTCTGAGCTGGGGGCACTTTCTCAATCTCTGGCTCTTCTGTTTCATTTCTAGCATACTAAGGTATTATCTTTTTGCCCTTTGGTCCTCAAATACTACCCTTTATTAAACTAATTCACTACTTTAAAGTATATCTGTTAAAAATTCCTATAGCGGTGTTTCCTTTCCTGACCCTAACTCATAAATAATAAAAGCTGTTATTATTTGGGTTTGGGGGGTATTTATGGAAGTATTCAATGATATTTTTAATTGCCTTTATATGGTTCTTCTTTGTCCTAGCAAATCACTCATAATGTTTAAGCTGAAAGTCATAGACCCAAATTGGATAGGTGATAAAAATTAGGATACCTAAAGTAGTATGATAACTAGTAAAACTAGACACAAATAGAGTATTTTTTGCACATGATTGGAAATGCCAGTGGTTTGCAAGATGTGGTCTGCACATTCCTGGTTATTTCTTTTCTTTTTCTTTTTTTTTTTTTTTTTTTTTTTGGTGGTACCAGGGATTGAACCCAGGGGCATTCTACCTCTGGGCTATACCCTAAGCCCTATTTTTTATTCCTTATTTTGAAACAGGGTCTCACTAGGTTGCAGAGGGCCTCACTAAGTAGCTGAGGCTGGCCACGAACCCGAATCCTCCGCTCTCAGCCTCCCAAGTACTGGGATTACAAGTGTGCACCACCACGCCTGTCTATTCCTGGTTATTTCTGAGATACATTCGGGGGAGCAGAGGAGGTCCTGAGTTTGCAGCTGCTTTCATAATAATATGAAGACATTACTCGTCACTTTCACTGTGTTAACATTGCATTAGGGGAGCAAAATACATGGGGCATAGAACTGCCAATACCATTGCTTGTAAAATAAATAAATAAAGGGAACCAGGCTACTCCACAGTGCTCACCATTACATACTCCCTGATAGTAAAGGAAAGTCGATTTAATATGACAACATCTTTGAAAGCACAGTAAAAATGATTGATTTTATTAAACCTTCACCCTTGAGTACAGGTATTTTTCAAAAAAAAAAATTAGGGCAAAATAAGAAGTACGCATGAAGCACTTCTCCTGTGTACCAATGGTTGTCAGTAGGCAGACCACTGGTGTTTGACTTGTGAGTTTAACTAGCCAGATTTTTTTTAATGGAACATCATTTTTCATTAAAAGAATTACAGACAGACAGAGTATAGTTCATTTTAGATATTTTGCAGATCATTTCTTACAAAGTAACTCTGTGCTTATCTTTTCAAGAAAAGCATTGTTAGTTCCTGTTGCTAAAGAAAGCTTGAGCTATCAAGCAGATGTAAAAATTTTGGAAAATTTGTATCCACCTTCATAAGCCTGATAACTTCCCCAAACTTAAAGACATCTCTGATGTCATAGTAATGTTAATGAATGTGGTATTGTAAATAATGGATGATAAAGTATGTCAGCAGTTATAATACCTGTATAATAACTGACTACTATTTTGCAAATGACCAATGCATGAGAGTAGAAAATTATATGTGGGTAAAACATTCATTCAGGGGAAAGAAACATCAGATAGCTTTAATGTACCAGAGCTTACTAATATTTACTAATATGATGTAAGATTCCACTTTGCAATCTTTTAAAAAAATACCACTTGCTAAGTTTTGGTGTAATATCAAAGAAGAATAGCTACAGTTAAAATGCTTCTCCTTCTTCCAACTGAATGCCTATGTAAAGCTAAAGTTTTTCATACACTTCTACCAAAGAATATATGACAACGGATTGATTTTAAAAACAGATATAAAATCTCAGCTGTTTTCTATTAAGTCAGACATTAACATTTGCAAAAATTAGCATTAATAACCTTTATTTGATTTTTTGTCTTCCAGTAAAAAATGTGCATGTTAGCATGTTTCTCATTATTATTTTTAAATCACTAAAGTACTTTAAGTGGTTAATTTCTATTAATATTCATAGATATAACCTTAAACAAAAGCTCTCTGGATCCTCAATAATTTCTAAAAGTGAAAAGTGGTCATGAGATTAATAATTGAGAACTATTCGGATCAGTACAAATACTTACTTAAATTGGACAGTGGTCCTCTCCATCAATCAATAGGAAATATTGATCATTTATTTGGGGTCATAACTAGAAGTTAATATTTAATGTGAAGAAGGAATGATGGAAGGGTATCTGAATTAAACTAAATTCATGAATTATGAGGTCCTGAAGATTTCTTCTGACAATATTTTGTTGTTCATTGATAAACATTTTTATATAAATGTGGTTTCTTTTAAAAGATTCTTTTTAGAGGATTTGTTTTTTGGTTCACATACGCATATACTTTCACGTGTATATTACCATCATAAATGAGAGGTTCACATGCAACAGCACTGGTTTTGAGTCCCTGGTCTGTCTCTTTAGTTATTTAAAATTCACACTGATCACATTATAGACATATTACAACACACTGTTTAGGAGAGATTGACACAAAAAAGAAATTTTCTTCCCAGTATAATGAAGTCAGTTTACAGCCAAGAGTTCAAATAAGTACTTTGTCTATCTTTAAAGAAGTTCTATTAATTATTGCAATTCAACCAAACTGTGAATTCACCTCTAAAAATAGCCTTTTTGGTGGCTGTATTAGTTAAGATAAAGCCATCCTTGCACATGTATACGTTCAAGGCTAACAAGAAGTGCCATCTGTAGAACAGGGATATTTTCACACTCCTCTCTATTATACAAAACAATAAACCCTCTCCAGCTGATTTCTCTCATTGTGAAATGCAAATTGCCTATAAAAGTCCTCGGGGTGTGAGAAGACACTTATCAAACAGACATTACACACGCATTCATAGAAATGATGCAGCCTCAGACTCTATTCTAGATGCATTAGGAGCAGAAAACATAGGTGCGAACCTGTTCTGTGTAGTTGTAATAATTATGGCCTGAAGTCGCTATGCTGGCTGAGATATGCAGATTACTCTGCTGCGCCCACTAACTTCTGATCTACTACACACCTGCCTCTTACCAGAAGTCAAATCCTCAGAAAGAAAGAAAAAAAAAACCACATTCTACTACAAAGACTACTCTGAATTATTAAACTGGCAGATATCAATATGATAAATTTTGTTTGTTTGTTTGTTTTTATTGGGGGGTTGCTTTACTGGCGATAGAACCCAGGGCCATTATACCTCTGAGCTACACTCCCAGCCCTATTTTTTATTCTTTATTTTGAAACAGGGTCTCACTAAATTGCGGAGGGCCTCACTAAGTAGCTGAGGCTGGCCGCGAACCTGGATCCTCCAGTATCAGCCTCCCAAGTACTGGGATTACAAGCATGTGCCACCACGCCTGGCTCAATATGATAAATTTTAAATGTGATATATTCAATATCATATGTACTTTGCTTCTTCTTCACTGGAGATGGGCACGTTTCCCCGTGTGATGTCATGACTGTTGGTCGCAGGTAATGTGAGTTCCATGGGGTTCATGCCCTTAACAAACCCGTGGAGTCTTCCATCCAGAAATCCACTCATGCCCATAGGACATGAATAGCCAAACAGAAAAAGAAAAGAAGAAAAAAAGTATTTTATAGGAAAGCACTCAGACCTTACTCAGTAAAACAAGAGAAAAAAATCTGCAAAGGCATTGGAACAAGAATTTAAATTGGAAACATAATGAAAATACTAAAATTTTAAAATAAAGTTAGCTGAAGATGTTCTAAGAGAAGAAATATTGGAGACCAATAACAACATGTGGATGTGGGTCATTTTTATATTTCCCATAATCCTACATCTTAGATATTGTAACATATACCAAAATAACTATATATATATATTATTTTTTTTTTTTTTGCAGTACTGGGGATTCAACCCAGGGGTATTCTATCTCGAGCTCTAACCTCTGCTCTATTTTTAGTTCTTTATTTTGAAACAGAGTCTCACTAAGTTGCAGAGGGCCTCACTAAGTAGTTGAGGCTGGCCGCGAACCTGTGAACCTCCTGTCTCGGCCTCCCAAGTACTGGAATTATTGTCCATATTAAATGAATGAATGTCTTAAAGCAAATGAATAAGTATCTTTCTTTTGCAGTGCTGGGGATGGAACCCATGGCCTCACACATGCTAGGCAAGCCCTCTACCACTGAGCTACATCCCCAGCCCTAATAAGTATCTTTTAAAAATAGAAATACTTTATAGGTATAAACTAAAAAAAAAAGTCTGGTATAAATAAAATATTTGAATTCTTTCTGAAGGAAATATTATGCATAATTATTTCTCCTCATGAGATTCCATTTGTTTTCAATGGACCATTTCTAAAATTTGAATTTGCATACCTGCAAGCTAATTTTTTTTAGAAACCTCACCCTAAAATTCAAGTTCCTTGTTCTACTAGGGAAGCAATTAAGGCCCAATCATTTTTAATGCATCATAAATAATCTTCACACTTGCTGCTAAGTTAATTAATATAATCAGTAAAGCCAAATGCATCAAAATGAAGCTTATTTTGGAAACATGCAAAATGTTCTGCCTCATTGCCCCACTACCAAGATTAAATGACATTTTGCTAACAACTTTTTCAGAGTTGAGTTCAAATTTCATCTTTTAAAAAGTGCCACTAGAGGTAATACAATGATGCCCATTGATGCTGAAAATGATCAGTCGTTGGAAGTCGTGGTGATGGTGTCTAGTCCACTACATAACACTCCGGCTAAAGGACTTGGCTTTTAAAAGTATGCTACAAACAATAATATAATGAAGTCACTGTGATATAGGTCCATTTCCACCTCACCTCTTCCAGGAAGGATTTGAGACTAACCTAGCATGATGGAGATGAGAAGGTTGGTATTGAGTCTCTATGACAAGGCTTCTTTTTTTTTAATTTTCTAAAGTTTAGTTTGTTTTTTTATGTTCATTTATTGGTGCATTGTAATTATACATTTTGATATATGTCAGGGTATCAACATCATACATGCACACATTGCACATTTAGCCCTCCCTTCAATCCCACCCTATTCCCTCCCCCTTCCCTCCCTTTCATGCTCTGGATCGTGATTGAGTCTTATAGGTTTGTGTATGTACATCATAGCACAAGGCTTCTTAAGTACCTGTAGTTTAAACTGACACAGTAGAATTTTGAGCTTTAATTCTACATCTCCCAACCTGACAGTATGTGCTCTTATCAGTCTTCCTAATAGTTGTGTCCTCCAGTCTAATTCATATTTTATTCCCATTTAGCCCAACTGGAAGTTCTTTCTGTGGAAGATGAACACCCTGAGACTTCAGGCTCTCTCTCTTCGTGCTCAGGTCTCCTTCCTGAGTCTCACACCGACACGTGGCCCCAGCTCACATCGACTCCACCCTCCCTCCCTGTGGACCACTGTGGTCTCCTCCCAGGATATAATCTATTCAGATAACCTGACCAGAGAAGCCAAGAAATTTCCCCAACTGTTCAGCTCGTCTGTACTTCATTCTTCAGCTTTATTTATCTAGTTGTGTGTTCGCTGCAAATTAGTAATCAAGGAAACATTTATAGTCATTACAAATGGTTCCATTTTTACCAACTCTGAGACAAGTACACACCTGCCCTCCAGCAAGATAAATTTTCTTTCCATAGAGTAGAGGCAGAGATAGGATCTCTGAGGACAGATAGCAAGAAGAAGGATGACAGGGTTTCTCTCCTCCTACCTAAATAACAACAACAACAATAATAAATCTAGCCATCAAGCCAGAAAAGGAGCATGCACTCATATAAAAAACTAAAATGTGAAGTGATGGAGAGAAGCAGAAGACGTTAGCATGATTTGAGAAAGAGGGATGTGCTGCCTATCACGACCCATCTCCCAGAAGTGTTACCAAAACATAGTATGTCATTCTATTGTAATTTTGGACCTTAGCTAAAACCAAGGAGGATATGGACTATGAACATATCCCCATTCATTTAACTTTTTGTATAATTTTATTGGTGCAATGTAATTATACATCATAGTGAGATTCAAAGTGATACAAACATACATGCACACATAATTTGGTGTTTTTCTCTCTGTAAACCCCTCCTCACTTCTCCTTCCTCCCTCCCAATACATGTTAGTGAGATTGGCGGTGAAACCTTCTTGTATAGATGTAACCTCTTTTGAACTGTTCCCTTCCTCAGTCCTCTTTTTCCCTTCCCCACTTCCCTCACCCCAAGCCCCTTCTACTGTTTTCTCTCCTCATTTGACTGAAGTCCCTTTTGCTTTCTGTTTTTTTTTTTTGTTCTAGCTTCCAAACATGAGAAAAAAGATACCACCCTTGACTTTCTGAGACTGGCTGATCTCACAGAGTATAATATTCTCTAGTTCCATCCATTTTGCTGAAAATGACATAATTTTGTTCTTCCTTATGACTGAGTACAATTCCATTGTGTGTATATATTACATTTTGGTTAACCATTCATCTGTTGAGAGACACCTAGGTCCATGTATTTAATTTAACTGAAAAGAGGAAAGAGTCCCTTGGAGTGAAAAGAAGTGAACAACTGGGATGAACTCTGATAATGCAGGGGCCAGGGCTCCACATTGCCCTGGGGGAGTGCTGTGAAACCAGGATGTACCCCAGCCCATCTTGCTAGCTGCTGAGACTCTGGTACAGAAAAGTCATGTCACGAAAATTCAAAAGTGAGTGCAGAGCTTAATTCTGAAAGCAAACCCAGCATTCAGCTCTCGTTAAGGGGTATGGCTTCTCCTTCCCCATGAACCTACCCCCATTAGACTCTGGAAAAATTAGCTCAGAGGAAATAAACATGACTCACAGCAGGGTAGAAGTGAGTCAAGAGTAATTTGCCAGGCCGAGCATGGTGGCGCATGCTTGTAATCCCAGTACTTTGGGAGGCAGAGACCGGAGGATCGGGGTTCGCGGCCAGCCTCAGCTCTCTCTCTCTCTCTCTCTTTCTACTTAGTGAGACCCTCCACAACCTCGTGAGACCCAGTTTCAAAATAAAGTATAAAATATAGGGCCGAGGGTATAGCACGGAGGTAGAACGCCCCTGGGTTCAATCCCCAGGACCGCAAAAAAAAAGAGTAATTTGCCCACACTATATCAGAGGAAGTAGGAATCCAGACAGAGACCCATCCTCCAGACGTGATAGAAAGAGATGACATGGAAGGTATGCAAACATGCTATCAAATAAAGAGAAGGAAACAGAAAAGTACACTTAAAAGACAAATGCAGAATCCAGTCTATAAAAATGTTGGAAAAAGGCACAGCTCGGGACAATTCTCCATTACTGCTTAATGCAATGGGAAAACAATAATAATATGAATTCAATTAAACCGGAGCTCAAAACTTTAATAAAATATCATAGCGAGTGAAAAGGGAGTTTGCAATTAAGCAAATTAAGCGAAATTAACTGATGACTGGAATCACGCCATTAATTTTGACAAATAATGCATAGTTTTAATAAATTAATGAATAAATATTAGAAATTAAAGGAAGGAATGGACACTGATGAATGACTGGCATAAAGGAAAGGTTGAGGAAAGTAAAATAAAGGCAGAGGATGGAATTCAGCAGTAACAAAGATGATATCTGTGGGAGAAAAAATATTCTCTAACGTAGGTTAATCATGGTCTCCAACATTGGAAAAAATGCATAAATAAAAATTGAAAGTGCTATATAAAAGTTTTAAGCCAAGGATCACTAGCTGAGAATTTTTGGGGGCCCATGAATTCTCTTTTTCAAGATTTTATCTTTACTTCAGGGCATCTGTCATGTGGATTACCCTCAGCACCATCATTCCCACCCCAAGTCACCCAACCCATTTTGCATACTTCTGCTGTCCACTCGGCCCTCGAAACCTATAAGAGTAAGACCTCAGACAAAAAATAAGATTTCCTTAAGCCTAAGGAGAAATTGATTGCCTATCTTAAGGGCATCTTATCTCTCAGAAACACAACTATTAACTTGGAGCATTGTTGATTAATGAACTTCAAAGACAAGGAAAGAAATAGTCAAACAAAGAAAGCAAATTACTTGTGAAAGAAAAAACAAATCCGAATGCCCTCATGCATTTTATAGGCATGCACAGACCCACGTGTATATAAGTGTGTGTATATATACACACATATATCATATTATATGCATATATATGTATATATTCATGTATGTATATACAGCCATGCATATGTGAGTTGTAGAAGAGGCAAGGTTTCATTTCTGCTGTTGCAGGGCTTTCTGGATGGACCTGAGAATTACAGTGACATAAGATAGCTCAACAGAAGAAAAACATATACACTTATTTAATACAAATTTTATATGGCACAGGAGCCTCTGTAAGGAAACGAAGACCTAAAGACACAGTTAAGGATGAACTTCTATGTACTGAATTAGAAAAAGAGTAGTAAATTATTGAAATATGACAAGGTCTAGGGCTGGGGCAGTTAATTGGGTGCAGAAGTGTCTGGGGGAATAATTATTAGCCTAACAAGGTCTGTTTGTGCAGATTTCCCTTGGCCTCAAGTTCTGCTCCTTGTTGATACTTTCCTTCTGGTATCTGGAGAGCATCCTTCCAAGAATTTTATCTCCTGCTTTTAAGAAACTCAAGGACGGTTTTTCAAGAGCCTTTAACTCATAATAGTCAATAAGCCAGAGTGGCATATTTTAACTCCTTCAGCAGACGATACAGAGAGAGAGAGAGGTATTTTCAAGGTCCCCCAGTTAATGGAGCAATAGCTACAAAGTCTTGAGAAAGAAAATGTGTCCCAAGAATTTCATATCCAAAAAAAATTTTCCTTTCAAATATAAAACACAAATATAATTTCTTTTCAAATATGAAAGCAATAGTCAGGTGAATTAGCTACAGAAATATCCCACCATTAACTCGCTTGTAAAATATTGCTTTCCACTGAAAGCCAACAGGCAAGTCAAAACGTGCTGGACTTTGGGTTAAAGAGCAGATGCAATTCTTAGGCCAAGAGAGAGTGGAGCAAGGCCTGGAACCATTCTCCAGTGACTCCTGGTTTGTTCCCTTCTTGGCTTGATGTCTCATGACTGAGTTCTCCTCACCAGCTGAGTGTTGCCTTTTGATCCAGTCATTGATTCTTCCTAAATACTTTTGTTGCTACCACTGAGGTAAAAGCTGACCAGTGCTCCCTTCCGAGGAATCATATCCACTATGGCACCAGGTAAGTTCACCAACTGGTGGCAAGTCCTGAGCTCCCTGAAAAGAAGACACGTGTAAAATGAAAAGACATTACTTAGATACAGGATGCTAGCTCAATGGTCATTGAAAATGCACGTATTCTAAGCAGAATGATTTTGTTTATCTATATGAACCAGTATGATATAGTTGGCTTTTAATTCTTCAAATGATATTCCTTTGACAATAATCTGATTTCATAACATCTGAAATAAAAAAATGTGTTGGGAGAAATATGTCACATAGTAGAATATCAGATTGAGCTGGGTTTGTTGGGGGGCTTTGTTACTTACTATTGTAGACTCTTGGAAAAATCATTTTAATGTCTCTGAACTTTGGTTTGTCAATGTATAAAGTGGAGACTCTAATACCTGTCTGTGAGAAGCATTACTAGGACCCCCAATATATGGTTCTCTTCCATCACTACTGTCCTTCCTACTTCTTTATAGTGACACAGCCATGAGACTAGTTCCAGCTAATGAGTCTGTGGCACACCTGCACAGAGGCAGCAGAAAACCCCTTTGCCAACCTGTAACTCTCTCTTTTCTGTGAAGCCCTTATTTATAGAGCAGAGCCACAAGATTGGAGAAGACAGTAGCTCAGATCTGCAACATGGACATGTGTTTAATCCACTGGCGTGCCTGAGTGAGAAATAAGTTTCACATTAAGCATAGACTGGAGGTTTGAAATCATTTGTCACCACAGCACAACCTAGCCTGACCTGGCTAACGCGAGGGGAAGGCAATGCAGCTACCAATGTGCAATGACTGCCGTGCTAAACAGTGTCAACAGGTGTGGTGCATCTGTGGACACTGGGAAGGCAGGCTGTTTGCCTGAGGAAGCTGCAGCACTAGGGGAGAAAGGGGAAGACCACCTGAGTGATCCCTGTTAGTGGTTAACAGTTACATTTGGTAAGGTGTTAGAAGAAAAGGTGAGCTTTACAAAACTGGCAAGTTTTCAGGCAGTACTATGAGTAGAAAAATCCCAGATTTTCTTCAATGTTGAGAAGTCATGTGCATTTAGATGTCAACCAGGAGATGACATGCAAAAGGTTTCTGAGGGACAAAGGCAGATTAAAAACAATAACTTTATGCAGGATGATGGATATGTGAATTTGATTCACTATATTTCACTACATATACCAAAACATCACATTGTACAACTGAAACATAGACAATAAAATTTAAGAACAGCAACAACTTCATACATTTACTGTCAACACCTCTCAGTTGACTAAAATAACTCATGGTAGAAATGAATATCTTCCTCCAGAAGCCTGATTGCCTTAAGAGAATAGTCAAACAACATGAAGCCAAAGAAAACTGGGCCTAGCACATGGGGGGGGGGGGTGATGGGAGCAGTCTCACTCATGTCCAGGCGATGATAAGGGAACGCATCACCAATAGAGAATTTAGAAACAATAAGGAAACCAAGACAAATCCAACTTGACTTTTTTTATCATCTCCCTGTACCAGCCAAGTCAGGGATAAAATTTTCATCCCTCCTGGAACAGACAAATCCTGGTCCCCTTTTTAAATTATTGGTATGAGAATAAGGATCAAAAGGCAAATTAACAGTTCAGGCTAGGGAACCCTTCCTGTAGACAAACAGGAACTACTGAGGTTTTGATTTGGGATGCATGAGAATCTATGAACATGGGCTACCCATCCCTGTTTGGAGATGTAATGTCCTCCAATGTTCAACAGCCATGAGCTGGACTTAAGAGATCTCTGAGGGCGTGGGAGCCTCGGGGTGGAGCATTTGAGAACAGAAAGCTTCTCTGCCAGCAACAAGGGCATATCTCCCAGTACTGTCTTTACATGTACCCAAGGGAAGTAATAGACAAAGAACATCTCAGAAGGCAAAACACCTGCTACAGAAGCAGAGGTGTTCCCATATTACCAAAAAGAGAAACATAGGTACTATAATATTCCATGTACACTTGAAAATGATAAATTTTAGTATTCTGTATAGCTGTTGGATATAATGCTGATGGATTATGAACCAAGTATAATAGATATATTGCACATATATCAATATATAATATATATATTAATTGCTCAAATGTGTTAATTTGCTTTAGATAGTCTATGGCCTTACCATTTTTTATTCCTAGCATATATTTACTTATATATAACATTATTGGAAACAGTAGACATCCCATTGAATTTGCTATAAAGAAATTGCATATATACAATTTCATATACAAAATTCACATACAAAATTTTATTACATTTCATCGCATTTTTGCATATGAAATTATTGGAGTTCACTATTTAAAAGTTAGTTACCTCTATTATAGGACACATAAACCATTGGTGAATTTATATATATATATATATATATATACCTCTATTTGACAGATTGTAATTATACATCATACAGAGATATAGAGTGACAAGAACACACATGTACACGACTCTTGGAGCACTTCCCTCCGGGTCCCACTCCTGCCCCTCCCCCTCCCCACACATGTCTTTGAGATCAGAATTGGTCATTTTACATAGGTACATAGCATTATTTCAACTGTTACATTCTTTATGTCTTACCAATTAATAAATGATTTGCCAATTTCTTATCTGCTTATTCTAGCAGATATTAAGGTATGCTAAAGTATTATTATCATGGGTTTATCTTTCAGAATTCTATCAATTTGTCTTATATATTTTGAAATGAGGTTATTTGTGTACATATGAATATATACATGTTTAAAATATTATTTTATCTAATAAATTGAACCTCTTTTCATTAAAATTTTTCCTCTTTGTTTCTAGTAATGATTCCTGCCTTAGAGCCTACTTGTTCTAGTATTAATGTAACTACGTTTACCTCTGAGTTAGTATTCATATGGTATATCTTTTTCTATTCTTTTACTTTCAATCTCTCTTTGTCTTTCAGTTAAAGATGTTTCTTCTAATAGGTGCTTCACAATGGCCTTTGGTTTTTATCTCTTTCGATTGGAGTATTAGTCTATTTACATTTACTATAATTCCTGTTATGTTCAAATTTTTATCTATCATCTTACTACTTCTTTTCCACTTGATCCAGTTATTTTCTTGTTTTTCTCTCCTTTATTGCTTTCCTTGGGATTAATCTGTGGTCATTATCATTTTTGTTGTCATTTCATTTCTTTCCCTCTCTTATCTTGTTAGTTATACATTAGTTCACTCCATTCAGTGGCCACCCAGAGATTGCCATACAAATATTTGAATTATTTGAATTCAATAAACCTTTCTCCACTTCCCATGAGATTCTAGGGCCTTAGAGCAATTTAACTGAGACCCTGGAATAAGCAACTAGATTTATTGGGATTGGCTTGGGAATTTTGTGAGACAGGAACAATATTCCAATAGAGCTAAGAAGGAATGGATAAAAAAAAAAAAAGACTGGCCTACCATGCTGTACTGATTGCCCCTCGTAGAGACAAACTCAAAGAAGTGACTTCTGTGTATGCCACTCCCAGACCAGAGGGGCCTCTGAGCCCCACTTTCTAGGCATTGTGCATCAATATACCTCATTCCAGAACAGCCACCATGATCCGGAAAAATGATAAAGACTTATTAGCAAGAATTTTCTTAACAACTCTAATGATACAAGCCAATCATCTTTATGCATTCGTGTCTGTGTGGATACTTCAATATTGAGCTCTCCATCTGAGTGATTATTGACTCTTGGATAAAGTAACTACCAAATAAATTGCTAGGAGAAATAAAAAAAATTCAAGTAAAATGTCTCAAATTGTAGTTTCAAAATTGTATTCTTAATGTAAAATTATCTTTGAGAAAAGCTACACCAAAATGGATGGAAATTTCAGTGCTTCTTCCTTACTGCATTTCAAGTAAAAACTGCTTAAAATATTTTAAAAGTCACAATTCAGTTTCAAATAATAATTCCAAATAGATATAAAAGCTATTTTTTAAAATAGAGGGGAATTCATTGCCCTGCAATGCTTTTAACCTAATATGGGCAGGCATGTTAGCTATTTGGTCTAGAATAGCAATATTAAAGGGGAAAAAAATGTTCCCATCATCTTATCTATTTAACCTGTCACTAGTTAGGACCTTTGAAAAGCTCTCATATAACATTTGCCAGTCTGGCCAGAAAAATTCACCCAAAACTGTTTACTAATCTAAGGGTACAGCAACAGCGTTGTATCAAATAATTTATACGGTTGAAAGAACTTAGAATTTCTGTAGTCTGGATGCCGCACATTTTTTTTTTCTGTAAAGGGTCAGATAATAAATGTTTTCGGCTCCCCAGACTGTCACAATCACTCAACTCTACAGTTGCAGCACAAAAATAGCCATAGACAGTACAGCAATAAATGAGCATGACCATAATTCAATAAAGTTTTATTTGCAAAACCAAATACCAGGCAAGTTGTGAGTTGTGTCTCTGGTCTGGTCCAGATTCCTCATTGAGCTGAGCCACAGGAAACTGAGCCACAGAGCCATGGAGATGCACCTGCCAGGCTGCCCTAAGAACCGACTCCTCGGTAGAGGGGCTTTTCCATCTTATATGGAAAAAAAAAAGTAGGACGGATTTCAAAAAGCTCTCTAAGCCTCAGTTTCCTTATTGAAAAGCAGGATAATAATGATAGAACAGACCTTGTCTTTTTGCACAATGTCTGGTCACAGCAGACATTCTCAATTAACGTGTATCAAACTCTACTGGTGGAGAATGCTGGTGTGACATTTGGGTAGATAGTAAGCATGGGCCCCCCCTCCCCCTGGTTCTGCAGCAAAAGTGGAAGTCTGTACACATGAGCATGACCAACTGTCCGTAGGATCACGGGTCAAGACATTTGGATATAATAGTCCTCTATTTATCTTTCCTAAGTATCTGGGTCAGACCTCAGCAAAGAGATTCTGGAACAGCAGTTTTGTATTTTGTTGACAGTTACCATCTCCTTTGTCTTTACATATTTTGGCCAGATAATATCAAACTGAACTTCTATTAAAGCAAAAAGAATAGAAACCCAATGACTACTCAACAGACACATTCACAGTATCCAAGTTTCCCAGACAGGATCATCGATGAACCCATCATGTTCTAGATGGAGACCACCAGCAGGGCGTCTTCATTCATGATGCCAGTTTCTGGAACCTTGCGGCAGCCTGGATCCTGGCTGGGTACCAAGCACTGTTGCAAGCATTTTGCATGCACAGTCTTATTTAACACTCACCACCTCACTGGAAAGTCTTCATCCACGGGCCAAAGCCTCTTCTAGGCACTGTGATGCAGGAGTAAATAAAAACAGCAGAGTCATTATTCTTATACATTATATTCTTGTACAACTACCCATACTATCAGTTAGTTCTGTTAAGAAAAAGAGAAAAGGCAAAGAAACAGAGACTGATGTAAGATGATGGCCCAAGGAAGATGTCTCCTTTTGAGAAGAGGATTGAATGAAGTGAGCAAGGGAGCCAGGTATACTCTTGGAGAAAGAACTTTCTGGGCCATTGGTGGGGGGAATGGGGACATGCACAGAGCCCAGGTTAGGAGTGTGTGCTTGTGTGTGTGTGTGTAAGGGCAGACAAGTTGCAAAGGAGCCATGTCACCCTTAGACCTGTGCCCACAAGGGGAAGTTGAGTGTCCCCTGTCACTTGGGGTGGCCTCTGTAGCTCCTACAGCAGTTGGCCAGGCAAGGGTCTCTCTCCTGTGTTGTTCCCCTTGCTGGTGGCTCCTTGGTGACATTAATGGTTTCCCCAAAGAGTACAGCAACTTGGGTTCTCCCAGAACACCGCTCCCCCTTACCCTCAGAGCATCCCTCTTCTCTGGGTGCTCATCCACAGGGCCATGTCCACTTGCACCAGGAAGGAGCCGTATCGCTCAGCCAGGGCGGCCATAACAAAGACCACAGATTGGGTAGCTGAAGCAATCCACTGTCGAAAGTTCTGGAAGCTAGAAATCCAAGATCAAGGCATCAGCAGTTGGTTTCTTCAGTGGCCTCTTCCCTTGTCTTGCCGATGGCCACCTTCTTGCTCTGTCCTCACATGGTTTTCCCTTTGAGCACATTCACCCCGGGGGTGTCTCTTCCTCTTCTCATAGGACACTGGTCATATTGGATTAAGATCCACCCATCTGACCTTATTTTGACTTAATCACCCCTATACAGGTGTTATCGCTAAATAAAGTCACATTTGAAGGTCCTGGAGATTAGGGTTTCAATATATGAATTTGGAGGGAAGGCACACAATCCTTCCCATGACAGGAGAGGTTCACTTTCCAAACTTTCTGGAGTAGGGATTGGGTGTTCTTTTCTGATTGGATACATCCCCCTTGTGGAAGACGGCCAGACCCCCTGATATCTCACACTTCAGGCACAAGGATAGCCAGCCCCCTTCCAAGAAAAATCCATCAGCCTAAGCTTTTCCCAAAGGACAGGACCTAGGAGAGCTGCTGGCCAGAGGGGACCATCTCAGCTCCAGGAGGAGCTTGTGTTGTCCTGGCTTCCCCTCCCCCATTCTTAATGCACCCCTGCATTCCTAATGTGTGTCAAATGCATGAAAGCTCCCAGCTCTGCCCAGAGAAGAAACGGGGAAAGTCGCCACTCAGTTTCTGTTTCAGGAACTGGATGTCACCTGCTGCAAGGTTCACACAGTGGAAATCGTAAAGGCTATCGGGAAAGTTCAACTATTCCCATTAGGATGAGGGCATTGCCAAATAACATGACTTTTGTATTTTCTGACGTTGTCAGTATATAGAACTGTTAGTGGTGAACGACTGAATTCACTGTACGGTGCATTTCTGCTCCACGAGGCCCTCTATTGTGACTTTAGAATTAAACCCTCTGCTCCGTGTAAATAAATGTGAAGACACGGTTAAGTCTGGATCAATGAGTGACAAATAATTTGTGTCTGAAGACTGACTTGTTTCAATAAAAAATGGGGTGATAATGATTTGCCAGGTTGAAGGAAGGAAGTAGGGCAGGTTACATCCTGCGGTCTGCTCTTGATGAGTGTTCATTCTGTGATTTAAACAGAAACTGGTGTATCCTTTTGAAAATAAAAAGGAACCAAAATTGACACTCTCACTGTACTTCCAATCCTCACAAGGAACGCCATGGTTATCTGAGCAGAAAATAACAAATTAACACAGAGCCCTCAAAAATTAATATTTTGGAGAGAAATTTTTAATGAAGGCGCGGAGTCCATTTTACAGAATTTAATTCAAACAGCAGGCGATGCGTCTCCCGACTGGAACATTAGTTCTGTTTCCCAGCAGCCTAGTCATTATGTCTTTATTAAGCTTTATCCTAAAGTTGCTCCCGCCACATCAGAAATAATTTACCCCTAGCCAGGTTTTAAATCAAGGATATCCATCAAGGCACACTGCTTCCAAGTGAGGATGTTATTTTAAATACAGGGGACTGAAAATAAATGAGTTGAAAATGTTAAATGCGGATCAAGCTCTTGTCACACCACAAGGAAAACATATTCTGAACCAAATTAATTTGGGAAGTAAGACGTTCCGAAGCATCCTCCAGTCATGCCAGCGTGTGGGGTTCTGTTGTTTTGATGAATAATATAGTAAGTCACAAACTTCCAGGCATAGTCTCCTGAAAATAGGAAAAGGAAAAGAGAATGTTCCCAAACCTCATCTCTTTACACTTTTCCAAAAGGATCTGTCTCCAATGAGGCCCCAAGAAACAGCCAGAACTTGAGCCAGGCCACGCTGAGACCATCTTACTGGTGGTTGGATGTGCCATGTTGGTTGGACACGTCCTGTGCCCCTGGCTGTACTCTAGTTTTCCTTTTGTTCTGACGGCCCTTCTCCCAACAGTGGCTGACAATGAATGATGCTCTAAACCCCTGCTCTTTCACACCCTGTGGGTGACCTATAACTTTTCATGGGTCACCTTTGACCCGGGAACTGACAGTTTGATTTATTGTCCGGTGTTATGATTTATGAGTATCTCCTCAGAATAATTAACAGACAACAGGTGGCGGCATAATAATTTTGATTACCCAGCGGTTCATGAAACCTCCACAAAGGTGACTTCGTTTTCTGAATAAGAGAAGGATAACAATTAGAAATTAAACAAAGAAATGCTTTTATGCCCTAGCTTTCGGCCTTTTGTCTGTCACACAGAAGACTTATTTAGGGGGCCCTCGCTCCCCTTAGACATCAGGAAAAAATAAGGAACTTCTGCTCTGTGAACGTAAGGAGACACTCTTCCTCACTGGACTGGTGGAATTGTTTCTTTCTTCGCTGAGGTCTTGATTAATTGAGTTATGTCAAACCCGTCAAGTGGATCATCTTTTCGCATCCCAGTTTTGACAATGGCCACTACCCAGGAAAGAATTGATGGCCAAAGAAAGTTTGGGAAAGCACTGAACTTTTTTGTACAGCATCCCAATACTAATGCCATCAACTACCTTTCTAGATATTCCTTCCTAAGCATGCAAGCAGACAGGCGAAAACACTCTCCCATACACCAAGTTTATTTTTATTTTAAAGGCCACAGATAGGAAGCTATGCTTTTGTAAAGTACTAGATCACCATGGTTTTAATTTCCTCCTCTTCAGGACTGTGTGATATTTGTTCCAACCGACACGCATTAGTTTTATTCTAGACAATGGTGGCAGCCTTGCTACAGATTTGATTAAAGACACCCTACTTTCCTAGGGATTGACATTTATTTCCAAATGAATCCATGGTGCATTTAGGTAAGCACCTACCTTTGAGAATGCCTAATGCTGTTTTTGTAATACTAAATAAAAATCAAGTCAGGTAAGATTTATCCCCCACCGCTCTCCATTTAATCTCTGCCAAAAATGGACTTGAGTGTTACTAATGAAATTGAAGTACACAGGCCTCTGAATATGTAACAGTCCTGCCTCACGCCCCAACGCGAGGCGGCGGACAGCCTTCCGTGCATGTGAAATGAATTTTTGCCCAGCCCCACCATAGTGATATTACAGGCTTATCATTTTAATTGACTTTTTGACATATAAAAATATTCCTACAATCCTGCTTTACATTATAGTTTAATAACAGCTTAACACACATCTATGAAATATTCATTCCTGTTACATTCAAATTTTAAAATATCTGATGGAGAGACTGGTTAATAGATAAAGGAGGGTCCTTTGAATATTAAAGATGCTGAGTGCAGGTTGGGTCCTTGGCGAAAAGTGAAGCACAATCACTATGAGGATCTCGGAGTTGCTTGTTTAATCTGTAATGATTCCCTCCAACCCAAACACAGCAAATGGAAGCGGGACCGGGCCGTGGGCGATACTCCTTCCCCCGATACAGCTGCAGGACGTGGGGATTCTGCACCATGAGCCTCACTGAGCACAACTGCATTTCTACAGAAAAGTAACAGATACCCCATGTTTAAAGAATCAAGATGGGAAAACTGATATTCTCAGTGAGCCTCTACAAATTAAGCACGTGCATAGTCCAGATTTGGTGAAAACCAAGTCTGGCATCTCCACCTACCCCTCGGCTTACAGGGCCAGCCGGGCCGAGACAGTTTACCTTGAAAACATGATATGTGTTTGAATCATGAGGCGATTTTGGTGACTTTGCTCCCCATCAATTTTTAAATTAATTATCTGGAAGCAAGCAGCGGTTAATTTTGGCCATAGACTTTTTGATTAGAAGCTTTGACCCTGCTGCCTTTTGGCATCTCCTATTCAATCCCGTTGACATCCGGGGTAACCCTTGACACCTGATTCAACACAAAGTCGCAGCCCAGCCGATCTGCCATATTCAGCAATCCTTTTGTTGCAAGGGGACACTCTGCCCACTTCCACCCTTCTCTGAGCTGCACCGCCATCCCCCCAAGTCAAGCGCGTCTGCATCCGACTTGTTTCCCAGGGAATAGAAAAAAAGAAGAAGGAAAAAAAAACCAACCAGCAGAGCCGCTTCCCCGGCCTCCTCCCCGACTTTGTGCCATTACTTCTGTTTTACAAACTTTACACTACAGCATCGGCCCATATGTTTGTGCAGCGCACAAGGAGGTTTCTTTAGAAAGCGCTGATGCTAATTATAAATTTAATTTGCATTTTAATTAGAATGGTAGCAAATTAAAAGCGTGGCAGCTGGAGAATTTTGAACGCCTTGCAGAGATTTGGTGTCAGTATCTCCCCGTTTCTGACTTTCCAGCCTTTTCAATCTCCTCCCTCACTATCTTTCATTCACACAAGCACATGGGCCATTTTTCTCCCCTAGTTCCTCGGTCTCTCGCTCTCCTTTCTCTCCCTCCCTCCCTCTCTCCTTTCATTTATATGTTTTTTTTAAATTCTTCCATTCTCTCCCCCCAAGGACCAAGTTCTGAATTATTTCTTTTCTGTACTGATAAATGCTGTGTGGTGCCAGCACACGGGGGACAGTAGTGACAGAGAGACGGTTGGGACAGCATTTCCAAGTCCCTTCTAGGACCACTCGGTTGGGCTCTCCTTGTCTTTCATATGGTCACAGGTAGAGAGACAATATTTTTTCTCCCTGAATAAAGGGGGATGCTTGCACTCATTTGGCCAGTATTGACCACAAACTGGGGTCTGCATAATAGTGTCTCTAAATTCCTGCAAGTCTGGCCACAGGTCTTCAGCACATTCGTCAACTATTCGTCGCCGGGCATTACACCTCTCCTGCTGTCTCAGGAAAGGCTTTTTTCAGGGTCTACCTCTGAGTGAGACCCCCGTGCCTCCAGCCTTGAGCCCCTGGAGTGGCAGGGGGCTGCTGTCGCCGCGCCTCCATGGAGCCGTCTCTCCCTTGGGACCTGAACGTGTCTGTTTCTAGCGCTCACGTGAGCACGTTTAGTCAGCTCTGTCGTTTTCCCTATGTTGTGTCTCCATGGTCATTTTCCTTCCTTCTGTTCGCTGCGCCCACAGTGTCCTTGCTCAATAATTTTCATTAATTGATTGACAGCTCTGATAGACCCAACTAACCTCTATCTCGCTCTCGTGTCTGTTTTTAAATAAGTACTTGTACGTCCAATGACCTTGTCGCCTCATCAGCTATCAGAAAATGAGCATGCAGATATGGAAGGAGCTGATTAGCAAAATAAGCAATGGATCTTATTTCTGGCTCAAGTCCACATCTAGCAGAGGCAGGCAAACTTTGTCATTTCGCGTTCTGACGAGGATCTGAAAAATACAGACGAAGCAATAAACCGGCCAAGCTGATTGTCCCTGGCATCTGCTCCCAGGTGTCAGACAGCAAGCCCCAGCCCACCGCTTGGTCACTGAGAAGAAAGGGGGACTGGGAAGTGTGGGGGAAACCAGGCCACATCACCGCTTCTCTAAGCCTGAGAGCAAACAGCTGAGTTTGGAGGAATTTTTCATCTTAATAGAAAGGCACGCATGGCTAGTTTATATTTTATTCTGTGTGCTATTAACTCTTTTTCTGTGTACTCTTGATTTTGACCTGTGTTACAGGTATCCATCCTTTTATTGTTACAGGTATCCATCCTATTATTATTATTTTATTGATGATTGAAGCCAAAGGAGTTCTACCTCTGAGTTACACCTCCAACTACTTTATTTTGTATTTTTGAAACAGGGTCTCGCTAAGTTGTAGAGATTGGCCTGGAACCTGTGATCCTCCTGCATCAGCCTTCCAAGTACTGGGATGACAAGCGTGTACCACCACGCCCAGATTTATCCACCCTTTTTTAAGACACACAGTTTAGTACATAACTAACCTTCACCTGCATATATCCTTCATCTTCCAATGGATGGATAGAAAGATGTATTTCAGCCTCTTCAAAATCTCAACGATTTATTACATGTTAGCTAAAATAAAATAAAGGACATCAGTTCACGTCTGATAATAAAAACACTGGTCTTGGCCTCTTTTAAAGCTGATTTTCCATCTAAATCAATAGTCACCTCTTATGAGTGAGACTAAATTGGAAAGTTAGTGTTAATAACAAGAAATCACATTTTGCACACTACCAAAAATAAATAACCACTTGTACAAATGAAATATTCATATTTTAACTCCAAATAGTTTTTACTTGACACGACGACTCATTGAACTTAACACGTTATGTGTTTTACGACTTCCATGTCAAGGGCCTTCAACATTATTTAAAAGTGGCCTACATCAGGGATGCTGGTAAACGCAGATGAGTCTGAAGGAGGAAATATTCAGAAATAACATGGATACTGTACACCAAGCTTGGGGAATTGGAGATACCGAAATCACCAAAATAAACCAATTTAGTCAGCCATAGGCTTTGATTCAGATACCCTTAGAGATGAAAAAAAGAGTATTGCCACAAAAGTAGATTCTTCAAATTTTGTATCCCAAGAGAGAATTTAGAAAGAAGGAGACCACATTCACTCTTTAGAAGGAAGAATTGATAAGGTGGGCCAAAGTATCTTTATAATGATGGCAAAGGTGTCTGAGATCTTCACAGTTTGGCTTGCTGATACCTTAAACTAGGTACACACACACACACACACACACACACACACACACACACACACATCTTAAAGAGCTTTGATTAAAAATAAAGTTACTTCTTTAATTTGTAATTCTCATTTGTCTAAGATTGGGTCTCGAACTCTCAACAGCAGGAATATCTGTGTGATACTGGCATTTTAAAAATGTTAATAAGCATACTGCCGTCAAAGAGTAATTGCTTAAAATAGTGGATAATGATATGCAAAACATTGGCCACGACTTACCCTAATTAAGTAACACGATTACAAGACAAAATAGTGAAAATAAAAGTTCTAATTTCCCTGCCACCACGGCATCCACCACTTGCCTTATTCCAAACCCAAATGAGCGCGTGGTGCGGGAAACCGTCCATGTCAATTCCAGGGCTTTAAAAGGAAATGCGCATTTTTTTGGTGGCATTTTGAAATGGACAGTATCGTTTTCTGAGATAAATCTTTCTCATCGCCACTTTGGAAAGGTTTAGTTTTTCTTCGCATAATTTTTTGCAGCTGTACAAAACACTTTCATTAACCCAAGAATGGATTATTTGGAGTGCTAATTAATTGATTCTTCAAAATGCCAATTGACACACTCCCAGGGAAAACCTGATCTAAGCAACTATGTTAATCAAGCTATTGTACTTATGCTTCTGTCTCGATATCAGACCATCTGAAAGGAGGAGAACTTTGCCATTACTCGCCTGGCCCTCTCCTGGGCAGCTAATTAATATGAGCCCAATATGACAGTTGTACTTGTCCGTTCACCGTACCGCCTGACAATAACTCTATAAAATTACATTTCAGCTAAAGAATGGAAACAGTGTTAAATACCATTATTTGCCTTCCTTTGATGTCTCAGAGTCATTATGAAAGCAATTACAGCAGTTTCTCTGTCTGTATGTCTACGGGGTATTTATTATCTGTATCTGTCTGAATCCTTTGCCAGGTGGAGAATATATGGCATATTAAAGACAAGGGAATTCAGCCACAATTATCAGGATGGGAACAGAAGAAGAAACAAAATCAGAGTTTTGCAGCTGATCCTGCCGGAAAACAGTAATTTAATATTACAGCCCGGTGATCTGGGGAAAACTCGCGGCCTCTTTTTTATTTATTTAAATGAAAAAAAAAATTCTCCAAGTTTACAAAGCACACGAATCTAGGGCAAAATTAATTAAAACCAATGGGGAAATGAGAAAACAAAAAAAAACAAAAGGGACAAAAATCCACAGCTCAGGGCAGCAGCAGAAAACGTATTTTGCTTCTTAATTTTAAGTGAATATTCTCTTTCCACCAGCCCTTTACTAACCAAATGATACAGTCTGCAAGATGGATTTTTTTTATTCCAGATAAAATTGTCCATGGTGTTTTTTTTTTGTTTTTTTTTTTGTTTGTTTGTTTTTTTTTTTTTTACGTGGAGGGACCAATACAAAGAAGGGTTCTGTTTTGGGGACTCCTCCAGGACTTTTCCACACACTACTGGAATCTGGTATGATCCCGACACATTCGTGTGCATTGGCTGAGCCCTCGCTGCTCTGTATCAAAGAGGCCCCTGGACTTCAAAGGACGCTCCTGATTGACATCGCAGCCTGTGTGCCGCCTGCCCCACTTTGGAGTTTTTCTGCAAGGGCGGTGTCTGAGGACTGGCCTCTATATGATTCAGTTCAGGGAGTATCGATCGTGCACTCCCCTATGTGTTCAGCATTCCGTGAACACTGTAGAGAATGAGACATGAAAGAGGCGCATGGGTTGAGGGCTGTGCCTTCAAGGGCTTTAAGGAAGGACAGAGGCTGGCCATTTCTGAGGCGGGCTCTGGGCAATGCCTTGATGTGCGTCATCGTGTCTCATTTGTGCAATAACCAAACAGGGTGGCTTCTATTATCTCTGTTTACAGATAAGCAAATGCCCAGGCAGGAAGGTAAGGCTATTTGTCCAAAGTCACATGGTTGAGAGGCAGGGCTGGGCTTCCAACCCTGCTTTGGTCTGGATGTAAAGTGCTTTCCTCTGCATAAACTCACCTGCTTCAAGTGCTTAAGAAAGAGCACCTGGGCAGGGCCGTGGGGAGGGGGTGACAGGTGAAGAGGGCACCATGCACTGCACAAGGTAGCAGGAAGGAGAGGCTCATCGAGATGGAGAAGCTGGACAGAGAGGAGTTTTGACTTGCTATGAGTCTTGCAGATGGGCAGACACTTTAGGGAGAAGTAAGTTCCCAACTTTCCTACCCTCCGGATTTTTCTTAACTAAGGCACAAACTTAATCTCCTATGTTATGAAGATAAAAGACTTTGTGACTTGGCAAATGCTACATAAAGGTATGCTTATTCATATTACTATGCTAAGGAAGAATACGAAGAGATAGATCAAGACAGGATTAATCAACATGTATTTGGAGACCATAGAGGAGACTGGCTGGTTAGAACCAAGGGTCAGTATTCCTGATGTGCTGTGTCCATGTGGCACTGCCGGCAGGGTCACCTGGGTGCCAGACAGAGCAGGACACTTTTGGGTGGAGATGAGCAGCTATAATACGGGTGGTTAGACAGAGGACTCAAGGCCCGCCACCTGCCATACATCTGAGAGCCTCAACTACAATGAATGATCCCTTCCTCTTCCTCTGCCTTCTCCTGCCATGGGCTGCTTCTTCATTTTTGACAAGTACATGGGGGATGTGGAATCAGTCCCCAGAGCAGGAAGGATGCTCTGAGAGTATTCCTATAATTCAATCTCCAACTGATAGCTCTGCAAGTATTGTTTCAACTACTGCAAAAAACAAATTCAGTGGGCTGAGACCTTTAACAAAGACCTCAACTGGACAAGAGGCAGAATGTACACCTGATACAAAAACACCCGGAGTCAGAAAATGTAGCAATTTATTTAAAGAGGAGGCCTTGGAAACATTTTATTTTTGTCCCACTGTTAGCTGAGTCTCAGCAGAGTTCAGGGTAATGGCTGGCAATCCCAGTATGTATGGAACTACGTTTCTCTTTTGTCACCAGGACAGAAAGAGAAAGAAAAAAAAAGTTAGTATATATTTCTCAACTATGTGAGTGAGCATCTTCTATGTCAGCATCTTCACAGTTATAATCTAAAAGACTTGACCATGTAACTTAGAGGATGGAAGATTTATTAGCTCACAGTTTCGGGGATTAGTCAATGGGAGGCCAGGGACCATGGATCTCAGAGCATGGCGGCAGGAAGCAGAGAAAGGGAAAGGACATGGGTTGCGCTCCTCACATGATGGAGGACATAAGCAAGAGGGGGAGCAGGGGGAGGAGGAGCTGTATATAATCCCCAAGGCTGCTCCCCCAGGGACCCACCTTCTCCAGCCACTCCTTACCAGCCCTGGTCACCACCCTCAGGTATATCAACTCCAAACACCAATTTATGAGCTCTTCAAGGGGCCATGCTATATCTATCACAGCGAGTAATGAAAAATCTTATATATTTGATTGATACATCCCCAATCAAAGCAGTAAAACTCTTGGGAAGAAGGAAACCGGCAAAGGTAGTCATGTGAGCCCAACCTGGGACTGCAGTCTCTTGATTTCTGTGCATCTCAGATCTCCTTGCTGAAATAGAAATGTCACTGGCCTTCCATGGTTACTAGAATGCCATGGCTGAAATAACCATAAATTACCGAGCACTACATCTGGCATGTAGCAGGCACTCAGTATTATCACTCTTTGTCCTTTACTTGTTAATTTAGCATTCCAAATTTCATTTTGAGTAGAATCCCAACATCCAGGGAGGCTGCGGTGGAGGATCACAGGTCCCAGGCTAGCTTTGGCAATTCAGCGAGACCCTTACTGAAAATAAAAAATAAAAGGGGGGGTGTAGCTCAGTGGCCAAGTGCCCCTTGGTTCCCCCCAAGTACTAGGGGGGAAATCTCAGTGTCTCTAAGCAATACCATACCAGTTTACTCTTTCTTCCTGCCTCAGATCCTAATGCAGCCCTTGCAGACTCCACTCGGCCCCCTCTTCTCCTCACTTGAGGACCGGAAATGTTGTTTGTGACTGTGTCAAACAGGGAAAAAAAGCTGGAGGACCAGCACAGCTAAGTGCTCCAGCCTAGACACGACTCTTGCCACCTCTTTCTGCAGTTCATTGCACAGGAGCAGCCAGGGTCCCACCCAACCCCAAGACCCCAATCAACCCCACCATTTTCCCAGAGGAGAAGCGCTGAGAAAAACAAGCCGAATTGAACTCCTGGTCACCACAGTGGTCCTGTGTGGCCGTGAACATGTCTCCTCATGTTTTTCTTTCATTCACTAAGTAAGGATCAGGTTGCCCTGATTTTCCAGCCACGATGAAGAATTTTTCCTTTGGGGTCTGTTATGTCACGTGCATCAAGACTCGAGCCTGTTCCCAGTGAGAGCGGACCCCTTGGACGCTGGCTGCAAGCTCAGGTGTAATCCCTCCCGGGCCATTGCTGGCTCTCCCCTTTGCTCCCCTGATCAATAACTCTAGCTACAAAAAGCATCAAACACCTCAAAGATATCCCAAAGGCACAGGTTGCTAAAGGGAATAAAAAGAAAACGGCGCATCCATTAGCGCTCTCCGTAGGCTGCTCGGATGTCCTTGTAGGCCTGAGGCCTACAAGGGGCCAGCGGTGACCGGGACGCTTAAAATTATAGAGCGGGGACAACATCTCTTTATGCAATAGCTCTGCGACCCTCCAGAGGAAGGAATTCTAGTTCAAAGAGAGACCGTTTCCAGCTTTACAACCTGCATTTTCTCACCAAGTAGGTGAGGAAAGACAAAAAGAAAAAAAGAGAGAATGAGTCCAGAGATACTGAAAAATACACAATAATAGCAAAAACATTGTTTTAAGGTAGAAAATACCAAGGGTGTTGACAGGGTGTAGGGGGAGCCAGCGCGCTCATCTGTTGCGGGTGATGGTGTAAATTGGAAAAAAAGTCTTTTCTTTAGGGCAATTTAGAAGTATGCAGCAAAATCCAAAAACTTTGTGTGCCCTTTCACTCAGCAATTTCACTTTTAGAACTCTGTCTTAAGGAAGCAATCTGAGATGAGTCTGAAAGTACATTTACACAGATTACCATCATTTGTTTTTTTGATCATAGTGAAAAAGTCGAAATAAGCTGAATAAGCAATAGGGATTCGATTAAGTACATCTGATATGTGGGATACTGATAAGCCATTGAAAATAATAACGTGGACGATTATTCAATGGAAAAGTGAGGCGCGAAACGTTATTAGAGTCCTTGTTTGGAAAATATGCACTTGGGTATGTTTCTATATGGACAGAAAAAAAAACAGACTGGAGAGAAATAAAAACTTCCAAAGATAAGGAAGATAAGATATGAGACATGGTCAATTTTCCTTTTGTAAAATATTTCTTGGCGTCTTTTTTACGCAGGTACATCATTTAAAGAAAGATAAATTCAAATAAAAATAAACCCCTTCGCATGGTTTCTTAGAGTTACTAAATTGTCTATTTTCTCATCTGCCATGACCCAAAACATGGTATAGATGAGTTTTCTCCATTTCCAGAACATAAAGGTATAGTGCCAAGACGTTTTATAGTATCTTAACCTGGTTTTATAACCATGACTAGTCTGTGTAAACTCTGCAATTGGAAGAATGTCTAACAGTTTGAACTAGGTACATTAATTATCTGTAAATTCATAAAAATGTATACCTAGAAGTGAACTGAAGCCGTGGGGTGCTTAACATATTTGTTTTGTACTGTGCTCATTTATATGTACTTTAATTTCTAAACATCAAATTTTTGTTAGCATAAGTCATGTTAAGATGTGAAATATCTCTTGTTTTCTTTAAGGGTTAAGATGTGGTTAGACTCAGGAGATAGGAATGAATTGTTAATATATCACTTTTTTAGAAGAAACACATTCTGACATTTGTTAATTAAACTTTTCTTAAGGTTTAATGCATTGTCAAGATAGGACATATTTTCAGGGATGCCTTGTGATCTTACTAAGCTTTAGAATAATCCAAAAGCTAGTTTTGACATCCCACCTAATGCAGATAAAAAGGTATTTTAAGCTCACGCAAATTTAAAGAAACAGTGAAATTTGATTCATCTCATCAATTAGTAGGTAACAACATAACAAGAGAGAAACATTGCTTATTTCCTTCTAAAAAATGATTAATGATGGTTTAAGAGACTTTTTTGGTTTTACAAAATGAATGCTGTTTAATTACAAGAGATTAAAGTTGTGCCACACAACATAGTTTATTTGGTATAGATGGGGCCAAAAGTAGCAATGTTTAACCACGATCGCCTTTTGCACTTTCCTAATGTTAAATAAACATGACAATTTTAAATGATAAATTCTGACAATATTTAAGAGGTTTCTCATGTCTGTTAATTTTAGTGTAATAATCTTCTCTCTGGAGACCGACCATGCATTTTTCTGGCTCATAATCCTGACTATGCAATGAATGGAGAGGAGAGTGTGGATAAAAGCCACACTCTGGGCATTATGGGATTGCAGCAAAGGTGTTATCTGAGCCACGTTTCCTACTGGATGTGCAAAGGTAGTTTGTGTGCAGTGCGTGGTGGGGAAGTGGATTAACTCGATTTGCTCAGCCTTCCATAGAACCCGGGAAGCCTGTTCCAGAAGGCAGAGTGGGCAGAGCTTGGGCCCTAGAGACCAGCACACCTTCCTAGCTGTGGGAGCCTCCCTTAGGACCCCCATCTCGGAGCCTCATGTCCTCATTGGTCAAATGTAATTCAACAATACAGAAGGCGGGGTCTTTCCAATGAATGAAAGTCAAAGTGTATGCAAAGGAGGTGGCACAGTGCTTCATAAATGTCCATGGCTTTCCCTCTTCCCCATCCCAGAGCAAAATAATAGACTTTGAGGATTCTAATACAAACACGGAGGAGATATTCATCCAGGGATGCCCGGCAACTGTAAAACTGTATGAACTGGAATGAGATGTTGACTTGAATCTACAATCATAAATAGGGCAAATGTCATACAACATCTGGACATTATGTGTAATCATGGATTTTTTTTTAAATGGGGAAGAATGAAAAAGTGGGAAGAATCAAACTTTCTTTTTTTCTTTCTTTCTCTTTCTTCATTTCTTTCTTCCCTTTTTTGTTTTGTACTAGGATTGAACCCAGGGTCATTCTACCTCTGAGCTACTCCCTCAGCCCTTTTGTTTTGTTTTGTTTTGTTTTTTTGAAACAGGGTCTTGCTAAGTTGCTCAGGGTCTCACTAAATTGCTGAGACTGGCCTTGAATTTGAGACCCTCCTGTCTCAGCCTCCCAAGAACCGGAATTACAGAAGTGCACCACCATACCCAGCAGGTCTATGTATTTAAGTCATTAATCAGAGATCTGATTAAGGTTTGGTTCTTTTAAAAGGTTAGCAAAATAAATATGGCTTATCATTACTCTGCATTTATTCTGATTCCACAATAAAACCTTGGAAACTAATATTATAAATCTCAAAATTATAAATGTAATATACTCAGTTGAGGTGTTTGGTTTTTGACTATGTTAATGCTGTATAATGTGGGCATTACTGAAGAATGTGAGCTTCCATAGTAGATCTGTTATGGGACATCATCTTGCTATCATAATCGTGCATATCTGAACCTAATCATCTAATCTCAACATTGAAGTCAGTCCAGACTCCAGGCACTGTACTAAATACTGGAGATAAAAAATAAATAAATAAAACTTGAACCTTGTTCTCAGATGCCCAAGTAAAAATTAGAATAATAACCATTTACACTTATTTCAGAGTTTCTAAAGCACTTTCATATCTTTCCTTTGCTGACGACACTATTGGGAAATTATTATTGCTGTTGATTCCAATTTTAAGAAATGTGGGCCGGGTGTGGTGGCACATGCTTGTAATCCCAGTACTTGGGAGGCTGAGACGGGAGGATCCTGGTTCATGGCCAGCCTCAGCTACTTAGTGAGGCCCTCCACAACTTAGAGAGACCCTGCTTCGAAATGAAGAATAAAAAAAATAGGACTGGGGGTGTGGTTCGGAGGTAGAATGCCCCTGGGTTCAATCCCCAGTACCGCAAAAAAAAAAAGAAAAGGAAAAAGAAATGTGGGACTAAGGCTTAAAGAATAGAGTTCTTTATTCAAGAACTACTGGCCGGGCGTGGTGGCGCACGCTTTTAATCCCAGTACTTTGGGAGGCGGAGACTGGAGGTTCACGGCCAGCCTCAGCTCTCTAGCTCTCTGTCTCTCTCCCTGTCTCTCCCTCTCTCTCTCTCCTTAATGAGGCCCTCCGCAACTTCGTGAGACCCGGTTTCAAAATAAAGTATAAAAAATAGGGCCGGGGGCATAGCGCGGAGGTAGAACGCCCCTGCGTTCAATCCCCGGTACCGCAAAAAAAAAAAAAAGAACTACTTACTGAACTTAAGTTTCTGTTAACAGAAATAAAAGAGATACATAGTGCCTGGTCTTTGGATGGATTCTAGATCTAAGAACAAAGCAAACCTGCTAAGAATACCATGAGGACATGGAACATGGCTAACAATGGATTGTGAATTTCAGAGGGCAGGATGGAGAGGTTTGAGCAGTTGGGGAGGGCAGGAGAAGGGGAAGAGGAGGGATGTGCATGGATTCTTTATGACCAAAGTGTGTGAGATAAGGAGCGGGTGACTTATGCATCTGGGGACTGTGGTTTCAAGGGCGTCCCCTGGGATAAAGGGGAGAATGAGAGAGGCCCATGTGGCCTTAAGGAAGATGTGGCAAAGAGGCTGCGAAAGCCAAACAAAGTCAGTATTGGGACATTTAACTATGCTGAGCACGAGAAGCAGGGAAGGGGGAGGGGATGGGGGTGGGAATTGGGGGAGGGCTAATTGACCGATGTGTGCATGTACACTTCTACCACCTGAAACCCATCAAGATTACATGATTACAATGCACCAATTAAAAAAAGTGAAAAAATAAAAAAATCAACATCACTAAAAAAAAGGCATGAGAACATGGACTAGCTAGCTAGCTAGATAGATAGATAGAACATGCGAAGGAGGTAAAATGTTAATAATCCTATATAGCTATTCATTGTTCTACTCTTGTTATATTTATGTAAGTTTAAAATGTGGGAACAAAGAAAACTGTTACTGAAACAAGAGCTAGGTGAGAGTAAAGTAGAATCTGTACTTAATCCAAGAATCGATCAGCAATTATGTTCTCCAAATGTGTTTACCTGTCCAAGCTGCCTCTTCTTCCAAGGAACTCTGTCAAGGAAGGCTGGGTCTTACCTGCAGGTCGCTGCTCCGACTGCAGCCCTGCCTCCATCTGTCCTCTCCAAGAGCGATGTCTGTGGGGCGGCGTGCCCTGGGTCAGAGCCTGTAGCCATTCTCAACATCTGTGTCTCACCCCTTTGACATCTGGTGATGACTACGTACCTTTCCCTGAATGATATTCCGAAGTACATAAAATAAAATAGATGGGATTATAAAGACAACCAACTCTATTTAAGTATAGCTATCAAAATATAATTACAAACTATGTTAGAGCATGATATGTGCTTCTTTACTAATGCACTAAATAACAAGATCTAGCAGTCAGCTTAATTACCAGCATGGTTTGAAGTCGTGATGAGTTTATAAGCTATACTTTGGGATATCTATCATGGGAAAGTAGTGTCAAAATATCTGTGATTCCTACTGGTGACAAAGTACAGCTGGTGGTATTGTTGTGGTGGTATATGTTGCCCTTATTCATAATTTACAGAAATGCTGAATCTCAGTTTGTTATTAATGGTTGTTTAAATTGAGAAGCAGATAGATCCCTTTGGGCTAAGAGTCCTGGGAGGGAAATGTATATGCACCAAGTCTTTGTGGAAAAATTCACCAGGACCTTTCATAATTAGCATCTGCTATTCTTTAAGAACCCCTCATATAACTTGAAACTATAGTTTAGTAGTTGTGATGGTCCTCCAGCACCTCGTACCCACTGCTGAGGATCACCCTACTGCTATGGTGTATTATCATGACCCTCTCCCGACATCAGAAGGGGCAGTGAATTTTTTCATCTTTGTATCACCTAATATCTGTCCCTTAATAAATCATTGGTAAGTTCTTGAAAAATGAATGCTTTATGTTACACATCTTGTCTTTGTTTTATGTCCAAATAAAGATTCCAGTTACCTCCTACCTTCTGTATTAGTCCCCTTTCCGAGACTATAATGAAATACTCGAGGTTGAAGAGGAAATGTTAATTTTGGCTCAGGGTTCTGGAAGTTTCAGTACACGATCAGGTGAGCTCCTTTGCTTTGGGGTTTTGGTGAGGTAGCACATCATGGCAGGAGAATGTGTGGTGGAGCAAACCGCTTACATCATGAGCCAGGAAGCAAAGAGGAAGAGGAATAGGCCGGGGTTCCACAATGCCCTATGAGGACAGGCCACCACTGACCTAAAGACCTCCCACAGGGCCACAGCCCTCCAAGGTTCCATCATCTCCCAAGAGTGCCACCCTGGGAATGAGTGTTTTCATATAAGGCAGTGGGGGACACTCATCTAAATCACAGCATTCTCTAGAACCCAGTTTCAACTAACCCAAATGAGAACATAGCTTTAAACCTAGACTTTATTTTGATGATTTTCTTTCTCAAAATATTACAAATGGAAAAATTTAAAATGTTTGTTAGTCTTTTCACCTGTAAAGAGAATAGGTAGCCGGGCATGGTGACGCACGCTTGTAATCCCAGTACTTGGGAGGCTGAAACAGGAGGATCACAGGTTGCTGGCCAGCCTCGGCTACTTAGTGAGGCCCCCTGCAACTTAGTGAGGCCCTGTTTCAAAATAAAGAATAAAAAATAGGGCTGGGGGTGTAGCTCAGAGGTAGAATGACCCTAAGTTCAATCCCCAGTACCACACACACACACACACACACACACACACACACACACACACACAAAGAGAGAATAGGTAAAATACAGAACATCCAGGTATTTTATTCAATGGGCAGACAGAGGTTTGGGAATTCAGTTCTACTATATGTTGCCCATGTTACACCTTGAGATGAAAGGCCACCAAACCTCTGTCCTCGTTCACTTACTCCCCACCTCACTTAGGGTCAGACATTGCTTCCAAAAAGAATATATATATCATTCTTATTCATATTGTTTCCAATAAGAATATATATAATGACACAGTAGCTATAAAATATAAATGAAAATAATCATGTGCAAGAAAAAGGGAAAACCACATCAAGAAACAAATATGAAATAGAAAACATAAGAGTCATAGTTGTTACAGGTGAGCCTCCAGGATATCGGTGTGAAAAGGATTGATGGCTATTGATTTCACAAGAAAAATTAAAACTTCAAGTTCTCAGGAGAAGTTGAATTTTTTCTTAGAAGTAAATTTCAAAGTGTCTGGCCCATGGATCCTCGTGTAGGAGCGCTGAATGTTGACAAGAGCAGTATTTCCAGCAACATTCTCACGGCAGTAGACGGCAATGGATCTTGCCACATCTTTCTGACTTGACTATGATGAGCATGTGAATTGTTATCAACTGGTTTTGACTACATGAGAATTTAAAATCAATCCCTTTGGGCTCTGTGGCTACAGCCTTTAAATGTCCCCTATAGTATTCCCACTCCCAGCATTCATGCTGCTGTAAAATCTCCTTCCCTTGAGTATGGATAGGATCTGTGATTTGTTTCTAACCAATAGATTATGGCACAGAGGATGAGATGTGACTTCTCTAAAATTATGTCACATAAGATTATAACTCTCATTTTGCAAGCAGACTCTATGGTCTTCCCCCTTGCTGTCTCTGATGAACTAAGTCTCCATACGGAGAGGTCCAGGCAACAAGGAACTGAAGGTGACCTCCAGCCAAGGGCCCTAGACAGGGAGGTGAGCGTTGCCTAAGGCCAGAAAAGCTTGGAGGTGGATCCTTTCAAAGCCACGTCTCAAAATGAACCCTGCCCCAGCCAATGCCTTCACTAGAGCATCCTAAGACTTGATCCCGAGCACCCAGCTCAGTCGTGCCCAGATTCCTGACCCTCAAAAACTGAGATCTTACCCACGTGTTTTCCTAAGCTGCAAAATACATGCAACAGTGGGTAATAAACACATTTTCAAAAAATGTAGAGCAGTGTGTGTGCTTCTCCTGGGCTGAATGTTCCACTTGAGCAGGACACGGGACTGTCGGGAAGTGTGGTATTTTAGGATTTGGACACCTTTCAAGCTTTCCATATGACCCCTCACGCCCTCATTAGTGCCAATGCCAGATCTCCAAAAGTGGTCACAGTTAAGATGGGAATGAGCTTGCCATGGCGTCAGAGTTATAGGGCTTTATGTGTGTTGCTGAAATCATTGGAAACACATAAAAGCAAAGGCAAGACCAAAGCATGTGTAGGGTTGGGCTTATAAGAGGTGGCATGAAACGATTCCCCAGGGGTCTTCAAGGCTGTCCATACACTTCATCACTCACAGAAAAGCCAGTCTGTCTTAAATGTATACCTTATTCACTGCCCCAAAAGGCACTAGAGGACTATGTTTAGTACAGATAATGATCTAATTTTTAGAAAGCAGGTCTAGGGATATGAATTAATTTCTTCAGTCAACATTCCCCCAAAAATAACTTGTCTTCCATGAGCCATCTCATAGAAGGAGGAAAGATACCCGTCCTGCCCTCAAACTCATGTCCATCAAGGGTAAGAATTGTGATTGTGTATTGAAAAAATATTTTGTTCTAGGATATGCCAAGAACTTTATATGCATTGGTTCATATGATTCAGGAAAAAGAAAAGGAAAATTTTGGTACTGTCCTAGTAGATCAGCAAACTGAGGTGTAGAAGTCATAGAGTAAGTTAGTAGCAAAAGTGGAATTTGATCCTGAGTCTTTGGATTCTAGAAAATTGCTTTTGACCATGTGACTGTCTTCTTGTTTAATGAGTGTTTCTCATATCACCAAAGCAATATATGTTTATTGCAAAACATTAGAAAATATGAGCAAATAAATGGAGGGAAAAATTCACTTGATCTAACTACCGTTCTTTAATAACTATCATTCTGGAAAGTTATGGCTGTTTTCAGCGGACAGATGGATAGATAATCATCTATATGAGCATAGTTTATTATGCAATTTGTGTTTGATCTTCCAGGCCCTTTGGGTCTCTTGCTATAGGGATTCTCGCAGAGAGCTACTTACAATCAACAGTTCTCTTGACTTTTTTGTAAAAGCCTAAATTCATACAAGAGATGGTACTTCCTTGTTTGTAAGAAGTAAAGGGATTATCTTAACTGATCAAAAAGAGAAAAGCTCCAACCAGACAGTGAAGAGGCAAGTGTTGGTGGATACCACATACCTGGTGGAGCCAGCATCCTCAGAGGTGGGGGTGAGGAGACCTCAGAGAGGGAAAGCCATGTGGTTTCCAGAGAGGCTGGACTCCAGGCATGGGGACACCCTCAAGCATGGCACCAAAGGCAGCAGTATCTCTTCCGCATTCAAAGGACCAGGGGCCACATTCACTGGGATATGTAGGATTTGGCATTGGAGAAACAACATAATTTTCCTGAGACAAACAACTCCAGAAGTCCTCCCAGTACTTTGGGGCCCCTTGAGGTCCAGGGATTCTTGCACAAATTAGAGGTGAACTCTAGTGATGATTGAGATGACATGTCCTGCCATTCAAGCACTAGCTGTGCTTGGAGGCAGGCTGAAAGATAATAATGTGGCACTCTGGACACCCCTGACTTTGTGGACTAAGAGCATGATATCCATCCTTGTTTCTCCCACTCTGCAAATATTTAAAGCTAGAGTGTGACATAGTAGCCCTCTGATCAACCAAAGGGATACAAAGACAAAGAAAGCAGTATCTCATGGCTCATAGGTTATTGACAAAAAATTAAACAAGTTGTTTAAGAATTATATGTGCCAAGTGCTTTAGTGAAATCAAATGATTGCTTTCTCAATATTGTAAATGGCAGTATATCAGTTAAAGTTCTCCAAAGCATCAGAATCAGTAAAATGATAGGTAGATAGCAGATATAGATGATAGATAGACAACATAGATATAGATGGATGGATAGATAGATAGATAGATAGATAGATATTTGAATGGATTGTATTACATGACTGTGGGGTCTTTTGGGAAATCCTAAATTTGCTGAGTGGAGAGTACAGTAGACACTACCAGGCCAATGTTGATACTGCAGACTTGAGAATTTCTTCTTTCAGAATACCTGGTTTTTGCTTTTGAAGATCTTCAACAGCTCGTATGTGAGGTTCACCTATATTATCAAAGATAACTTCCTTGACCTAAATTGACTTAATGTAAAATGCCTCTGCAAAATAGCCTCACAGCAACCCCTGGGTTCATGCTGAATAAGATGGTACCATAGCCTAGCCAAGTTGACACTTGAAGCTGACTGTCCCTGTAGGAATGGGAAGGCTTGAGCTGCACCTTGAAGGATGATCAAGAGCCCATCAGATGGAGGAAGAGAAAGGGCATGGTGTGCACAAGGCAGCCGTTGGGGAATGCTGTGCAGTCTTGCGGGGTTGGAATGGGGCAGACAGGATGGAGATAAGCTGACACAAAATAGGGACAGGCACGCCAGTGACTCCAGATGATGTGGAATCCTGTGAGGCTTTCAGCTCCCGAGTAACTTCATCATATACAAGTTCTGGAAAGACAAGTCTGGGGACAGTGTGGAGAATCATGGGGCAGTAGATTCAGAAGGCTCAGAGAGCTGCTGATGCTCTGATTCCTATCCTTGGTGGTGGTGATAGAGAAAAGCAACATCATAGGGAAGATGGGGAAGAGGCAGACTGCATCAGTTCCTGTCCACCCATCTCTTTTGCTCTTTCCCCTTCTGCTTAGAGTTGGTATTAACATCTTTTTTATGTTCATTTATTGGTGCATTGTAATTACACATTTTGATATATGTCAGGGTATGAACATCATACATGCACACATTGCACATTTAGCCCTCCCTCCAATCCCACCCTATTCCCTCCCCCTGTCAACACTATACTCTGCTTGGCCACTACCAATATACAGAGAATCCCTGGGTAATGTCCAGTAGGGGAGGAGAGAGATGTAAGAGCATTATGGCTGTGGTTGCATAGAGAGCATTAAAGCCAACACATAAAAACACCCAGCTCACGCCACACGCATGTGAGCTTGCACACACGTGAGCACACAGATGCAGAATCGCTCACTGCAGAAGCTAATCCCCTCACATTTTTATCTCACTCAAATGCTTACGCAGTTGGAGACTCAAAGAGCTTTTAAGAGTCTGCCTTTTGAAACCATAACTAGAAACTGAGCCCATACATACCTCTGCACAAAATGAAAATAGAAAAGTATAGCGTGAGAGTGCCCCGAGGTAGTAGGTTGGAAAATATTTGAATCCGGGTTCCATCCCCATAACAATTCCTAGAGCCTTCCCAAAATAAGAATGAAATTCTTTGATCGATGCCTGATAGAATATATAATTTATCAGTGTTTGCTTGTTTCAGGATCTGTGGGGGTCCCTGAGTCTGAAATTCATGAAGCACTCTAAATATCAGCCTTTTGCAATGCCAGGTCCCAACAGTTCCGCCCTGGTATGCAAACTTGAGCCCTAAGTCCCCATGTGAACACAGGCATGCCTGTCCCACTGTCTCCTCACCCCTCCTCTATCCCCGAGTGTAGCAGGGACATCTCCAGCTTTCTCCCTTATCTCTAATTTCAGCAAAGAAATTCAATTAATTGGTGTATGGCATCTTAAAGTTCTTTTATTCAAAAAGAGCTTGTGCTGGGTGTACATGCCAAGTTTTTTGCTTAAAGCACAGGGGATCCAGAAATGCATGAGAAACAGTGTCTTGCCCTCCAGACACTCAAAAGAGATGGATGCAGTAGAGCAGGTTGTCTCAGGCTGGGATTGAAGTGCAAGTAAATAACTGGGCTCTGCTCTCTGCTCTGAGTGCATATCGTGAATGCAGCATTCCAAATTTAGCATTGTACACCACACAGCTGGGGAGAAGGGGTCTCTCTTGGGAGTAGTTCAGAAGTGGAGGAGGGGCTGTAGCACTAATAGGACTGAGCCCTCGGGGACCAAGTGATGGGGTCTACTAGGGAACCATCTCCTTAGTATTTCCAGTCAGGGCCAGGTGGTGGGATAGGGGGAGGAAGGGACTGGTGGCGTATGTGCCATCTTTTGTGATGGCTAATGGAAGAGCTCTGGGAAGGGGACACCATGAGACTGACTCCTTAAACTCCAAGGCAGCAGAATGAGTGGAGCGAGGTGACACTCTCCTCCTTCCATCTGAGGCACCTATGGGGTGACACAGTATCCTCCCTTTGGCGTCTCTGGCTTCTTGCTTCAAATGTTCAAACTCCTGTGTGGACAAAGAAAAAGAGGAAGATAAGATGCAGAAGGGTAGAGCGAGGCAGACATCCAGATGCTGGAGAGGTAAAAGAAATGAGCGGTAGGATGGTGCTGCGTAAACTTGGGGACACACAGAAAAGATTGTACATAGGACACATCTGGGGACCCGGGTGACATGCTCACACACCTGTATAACCCATCCTGACCGGGAAGCTGGGCTGGAGCAATGGTTCCAGCCAGCCGGGACAACAGGAGAGAAGCTGCGATCAGAGCAGAAATGGGCAGGGAGGCCTAGGACAAGGAGGGCCAGGCGGAGCCCCGAGGACAGAGCCTGGAGAGAGGGAGCCAGCTCCACAGCACGCTCTCCATTATACCTGCTGTCCTCACCAAAGAGTCTCCTCTGATTTACAGTTCCTGAGAGGAGAGGACACGTCATCTGGGGAAGAGGTAGGAGTGAGGATATAGGAGCAAGGCTTGGGGGGTGAGGAAAAGGGAAACTGAGGCACTAGAGAGGCCCCACCCTGAACTTCCTAACAAGTGCTGTCCTCTGTCCCTCCCACTACCTCAGGCAGCAGAACTCTAGGTTCAAGAAACGGGGTGAGGAGGAAGGAAAAAACAGGGTGTTGTCTTGGGGGAGTCCAACTCGGCCCTGCCACCTACCTGCCTTCCTTCCCTGGCCTTGCTGAGGCCTCCAACTGCAGAGACATGTCATGGCTTCTGGGAAGTGTTGCTGGGAGGGTCTACAGGAGAGAACACAAGGGTATCAAGACGTCTTCTCAGTATTAGGAGCCCTCCTGGAGCCAGAGGCCTGTGGCCGGCCTGACAGCCCTGGACTCTGGAGAAAGCTCATCCCCAGCCTGGGACAGGTGGCACCGCGGGTCTAGCATCCCTCGCTAGGCCATGTGTGGAGCCTGGAAACTCCCCTGCCCCGCTTGACTCCAAACACCGGTCTGCAGAGGAACCTGGCAACTCACATTAGGAGGCAAGAGACCGCTGGCGACTCGAGGAAACCTCCTTTCCCCCAGAAACACTATGGTTCCGCAGCAAGCTGGACCTTCATCCCAGCAAGGTGTGTTTAAAGATGGGGCATGAGACATCCAGGACAGGGCGACATCCGGGGAAGGGGCAGTTTCCTGACAATGGCCGGAGCTTGCCCAGGGTCCTGAAGCCGCAGCCATGGTGGCTCTTGATGCCCTTTCTTCTCTGCTGCTCAGACTACTGCAAGAAAACGAGACCTGGGGAAACACAGAAGTGGCAGCCCGGTCTCAGTAGGAGGCCCCGGGCTGGGTCCATTCAGGAGCCCCTTCTAGAGAGTTCTGCACCCAGGAACTGCATGGAAGAAATGGATGCTCTAACTGCCAGACAGGGTCAGAGCCCTGCTGGGGGGTGGAGGGGGGCTGTGGAACCCAACGGAAGAAACTGCCACTGGGCCGGTGGGGGAGGGGCGGTCAGCCTGGGGGGCTGGGGTCCCTTCCCTAGCTCATTCATCGTCCTGCGCTCCTGGGGGAAGCAGCAGCCCTGGGACCCAGAGAGAAAGGAACCTCTTGTGTCTCGACCCTCCTAAAGGAAACCCTGGTTCAAAGAGATCCCTGAATAGCTCAGGGACATGCACAAACACATTTCCTCCATGAATGAGTCTCTCCAAAGAAACTGTATATCTCTACGAATAGATACAATACTACAGATTTCTACAGATACAATATATATAGAAGCAGGTTTGCTAGCCAGAAAGGTGGGGGGGATGGTGAATGTGCCAACAGTAGAGGAGGGCTCTGCCAAGGAGCCCCTCAGTAGCCACTGGGCTCTAGTTGAAGGGGGTCTGAGAGGAGACGGGGCAGAAGCCAGGGCAGCGAGGATGCCTGGGCTCTCGCTATGAAACCATGCTCCTCCATCCGCCCACATCTCTGACCTGTCGGTGCCTCAGTTTTCATGGAAGAAAATGAATACACAGGAGGAAAGGAGAATCCCCCAAAGCAATGGCGCCCAGGTGAAGGGAAGGAGAAAATTGTAGCAAGTCGAAATAACAACAGATGCGAGGGAAGGGAGAGACCCCTCGGCCAGAGAAAGGAAGGGAGGCTGAAAGGGGGAGCAAAGAGGAGGAGCAGGATGGGTGAGGGAGGAAAAGGGACACAGCGGGGCGGAGACCCGGGGGAGGTGGAATTGGAGGCTGCAGCCGGGGCTTCAGTACAGAGGCCACTGGCCGGGCTGACCAGAGCGTGGCGGCTGGCTCCGGACCCTGCACGGTGTCCTCTTGTTCCAGGTCATCACTGAGAGGGAAGTGGGGAGTAAAAGAGGCCAACCGAGGCAGGATGGAAAGCCCAAAGTGCCTTTTTTTCTCTTTTACACTCTCATGCCCTTCCCCCAGCCCTCCCAGAAGCTCAAAGCAAGTGGAGACCCTGGTAAGGTGGGGTGGGAGGATGGGGTCCGGGCATCCTTTCCAGAAAGAAACTGCAGTTTAATAGCAATCAGACCGGGGGTCAGGAAACACCCCTTCTAATGGTGGAGAGTTGAGCATCTAGCTGGAGCCAGGGGAAGGGGTCAGGCTTGGTGTGGTGGCCTTCCTGAACCCCTCCAAGGCCAGCCTAGGTCACTCCTTCTCCAGGGGAGCCCTGGGAGAACCCGGTGGTCAGGGGGCTCAGAAATGGATCCTGAGGAGGGGCAGGGTGGCCTGAAGAAGTGCGGACCCGGACATGCCAGGACGTATCCCTGCCAGGCTGCTTAGGAAACCCCGGCAGGAGGAACGGCCACTTGGTCCTTCCCTGACTCCAGGGGTAGGGGAACCATTCCTGGGCCCAGAGAACCCACCACATGCTCCTCCTGCAGACCAGCTCTGCCGCCTCAGGGACCCAGGGCCCTATGTAGAGACAAGGACGTGACCAAGAACGGAAAACAGAATCAAAGGCTGGGGAAGTGGTATCATCTGAAGGAAGATAATGAGTAGCCATATAGTTCAATTATCATAGCCAAGCAGAAGATGGATAGAGGGTTTCTCTTTGGGCAGGGGACCTGGGGCGTCTAGTTCTGCATTATTGTTGTAGTATGGTAACACGTGTAGAGGACCAACCGCAAGGGATTTTGTGGGAAGTCCCTTCAGAAGTCTGTCCCAGTAAGGCAACTCCTGACAGTCCTGACTGTTGGGGTCTTGGTGACAACGACATCCCTAGCCAGGGCGTGTCTCACTTCCCTTCTGATGGCCCTGTCATTCGGGAACTCACCCATCCATAAGTCCGTGGCTCTATTCAATGTTTGTTGGGCTTTGCTGGGCACTGGGGATACAAAGATGAATGAGACAAAGTTGCTGCATTCAAGTATCTTCTCTACGGTGACTAAAGGAAGCTTGATATGCTGAGAACTTTAGAAATACAAGGTCCAGGCAGATGGCTCAGATATGGCTCACCCCTAGTTCCCACCCTCACAGATAACCACAGCTACTGAGAGAATAGTAACAATTTTTAAAAGTACTAATCAAGAAATATTCAGCATTGCCTGTGACCACAGAGACAGGAAGCTGGACACTTCGTTCTTTGTCTACTCGGAAGTTCATAGTCCCAAAGAAAAACACATTCACCCACAGTGTCAGGATCCTGACCCTGAGCAGCACTAATATTGAGGAGAAGGAAACTACCTGGCGATGTCTGGGTGCAGTGGGAGTGGCTCCCAACGCAGCGATTGGAAATGCCCACAAATGTTGGGCACCCCAGGTTTGAAAGGGGATCAGAGGTTGCCATCGGAGCTTATCAGAGACAAGGCTCAATTCCAGAGATCAACCCAGGATCCAGGGAGGGAAAGCAAGGAAGCCCCCCAAAGATTCAGGCTTTCGGGGCATCAGTGCTCACAGGGGCTGGGACTGTGTCACCACGCTGCCTCCTTGGTATGCTGAGCTGAAAGGCAGAGGGCTAGGGCCAGGTCTCAAGAAGATGGTGACTTCCCTAGTGATATTCAACAGGGAGTCTCAGGGAGCCGGAAGAGGAGACCAGAAAGAGGGAAGGAAGGTTAGACTGTCACCAAGACGGTGCTTCCTTCCGATCAGGAATGGGGTGTGGAGAAGGATGGGGAAGGCGTCTGAGATGGGAGCAATGTTAGACCACTCCCTCTGGGAAGCCCCTCCACTGGCCTTGCTGAGAAATGGGTCCAAAGGGAGGATTATTTGATGAATTTCCAGTACCCACAGGACTCTAGACTTCAGAGTCACAGGGTTGGAGGGGGAAAAAAAGGAAATAAGAATGCCAAGGCCATATTTGCAGAAGAAGAGAGACAGAGAAGATGGCAAGACAAGGGGAAAGAACCATGGTGCATGGTGAGAAGCATCGCCGTGTATATAAGAGGCGAGGGAGAAGAGAGAGTGGGGTGGGGTGGGGACAGAGACACATTAGGGCACAGAGAGAAGTTTGCAATGAACACTTTGGGCCTCGTCCAAAGAGAATGAAGTTTGAGGGAATCAGAGGCCTCGGGGTAGAGGCAGCGGCTAGGGGGAGGCTGGGTGGCCCAGTGGAACAGAGAAGTTTTCTTCCTGGGAGCAGGAACACAGGGATGGGTGGGGTGTGGGGTTGTGACCCGCCCTTTACCCCACTGCTCCTAACTCTGGGACATGACTGTTTTGGAGTACGATGCAGATGGAAAGGGGGAGGCCAAAGCAAGGAGCCCTGGGCTGAGGGGTGCTGCAGACTCCCGGTGGGTGGTACCTACAAGACCTGCTGGCATCCCTGTCCCGGGCCCATGTGAAGCGCAGAGGGAACCGGACCTCCCTCCCTCTGTACGCCCTAGGCAGGTGCCCCGGCGGAGCTGTTTTCTCTTCCCTTCCTACCTTGAAAGGGGGCCCCTTGGCCTCCCAAGCTGAAGGAGGCTCTGCCAGCTCTGCTCTGTGGCAGCCCCATATTTTTTTTGTTGTTGTTTGTTTCACCCAGAAAGACTCACAACTCAACTACAGCCTTTTTCCACTGAGAGGACCATGACTATATATTCAAGCTAAAGGAATCCAAGATAAAGGAATGTCGGAGGCTGAAGAGTGGGAATCTTCCAGCCTTCCCCTCTTAAAGCTCAGGCACCTCTGAGAACCTAATTTCTGAGGCGGCTCAAAGGGACACTGTCCCAGTCCAGGACAAGCACTCTGAGGAAGGAAGTAATAGCCCTAACTCTGGGGAGGGACTGGGCCATGCGTTGGCCCAGAGGCTACGTGAAAGAAGCATTTTTGGTGTATACACAGGGATGACCAAGGGCCTCCGCAGAGCCGTGCTTGAGACCCCGAGTCAGTGCTTGGGGATGTGGTCTGTCCGCCCTCCTGCCTCATTCCCATACCCAGAGGGAGGAGGCCTGGCTGTTCCTGGGCCAAGGGACCCTTCAAGTGGTGTGAGACTCCCAACTCTTCTTGGCAGAGAGCTCTGCTTACTACAGAACTGTGAGACGGGGGTGATGAGACCCCCGACCACCTCCCCTGTGGGAGCTGAGGCCGTGAACAGGGGTCCCAGAGAAGGAATAAGCACTTAGAAAATGGACGAATCACCATTCAGTTGAAGAAGCGCCCAGCATCCCAGATAAGGGGCGAGGCTTAGTAAGACTCTCTGTAGAGAAGTCCCCAAGGTGGCTTTCTCTGGATCAGCTGCTTTGACTATTTGAGCCATGGGAGACGGGACTTTTTTAGGTCTCCACTCTTTCTCTCGGCATGGAATAGGATCCAGATAGGCCCCTTGACTTCAACCCCAAGAGAAGGTCTCCCAGAACTTTCCCCGAATGGCCTAATCGAGTACGTGGCACAAACAAAGTCCTGCTCATCTGATTGCTTTTTCTTCCCTCATCCCACAGCACCCTACGGGCATTTCTTTATATACTGGTGTCTTGTATGTCAAATGGCTATCAACTTGAACTTGGTGCTGCAGATAACGTTGAGTGTAAAGACACGGTCTTAATATCAGGGAGAAGTGGTGACAGTCACAAATACTCACTGGGGCCTTTGCTAGGTCTCAGATATCAAAACCCATAGTCTCCGCTCCCATATATCTCAGAGGGAACTAAAACCACTTGCAATAGTAAAGACAGCTAAAATGTCACTAGAAAACCACTTAGGAAATATTTGAGGGTGGGGGTGACCTTGACCTCTTCCCCATCAAGATCTGGTAATCTTAAAGAAGATGCTATTTTGGGTGTCTAAATCCTCATTATCTCTTTACTATTAGTATTTTAGGAACCAGGAAAAATCTTAGGGGCTGCATGTCAAGTGTGGAATGTGGCCCCAAATACTAAAAATCCCACATGTATGAAGACTTTGGAAGGCTTCATATGGGCTTTTTTGGGGGGGACAAGAACTAGATGATTCCTGAAAACAGCAAAGGAATCAGAGGGGGGACAGGGAAGCCCCCTCAAAGATTCAGGCTTTGGGGACTTTGGTGCTCACAGGGGCTGGGACTATGTCTGGAAGCTGCCTCCTTGGTATCCCCAGTTGAAGGGCAGAGTGCCTGCGGCTGGTCCCGAGAAGAGGACGAGGGTGACAGCCCAGATGAAGGTCCTCAGGGAGTCATTGTTGGGGGGGGCAGGAGGAACGTTGGAGTGTCACCAAGATAGTGCTTCCTCTAGTTCAGAAACAACCCGGGAAATAATTAAATAGTAAATTTTATGTCATGTAGTTTTTAGCACAATTTTTCATCCTTCTTAAAGCAAAAATACAGTCCCAGAAGGAAGGAAGAAAGGTGCTCTTCCCTCAGCTCAGAGGACAGGTAGGCGTGAGGTGGAGCCCACGTCCCCCCAGGCTTCCATTCTCTTGGAAAGCCTCCAACCCATTCTTTACTGATCAGGGACACAAAAGAAGGTCTCTAGCATCCCTAGAGACCCTGAGATGGTAAAGAGTTGCAGAGAGAAATCTCCGGGTAGAGTGGAGAGGGACCAAAAGCAACATAGACGGAAGAAACGAGGACAGCGGTGGGAGAAAGGACCAGAGGCAAGGGTCAAGAGAATAGAGGTGGAAACGAGGCACCTGGAGGAGCCGAGACCCAGTCACCTGGGGGAGAGAAGGAAGGAGACCAAAATAGGAAGTAGCTAGCCACGCTCTGCCCCAGGTTAGCAGAGTGTCAGGAGAGGAATCAAATTCTCCTGAATTTCATGGTTTGAAGAGATAAAAATGAGAAGTGAGAAATTTTCAGGGGAAGAGGGAAAAGGGGTTGGGCAAATTTCTCCTGGGATGAGACCAGCAAGATTGGGTATGATTCAGAGATGTGTATGCACTCGGCATCTATCTAGTGGTTCTGGCCTGGGCTATCCATTGCCTTGCTACCTTCTGGCCAGATGTAGGGCCCAAATTAACTTGGAAGGCTGAAGAGGAGAAGGAAAGACACTCAAGATCAGAGACCTGGCTGGGCATGAAATGGCCACTATCTCTTCTCTAGCATGGCCGGCTCCCTGGTACCCCTCTGCAGGGGTCCTTTAGAGAGGAGGGATGCAAATGGACGCACACACAGAGTACATGAGAGATGCCCTTGACCTTAGGTCGCCCAAGCCTCACTGTTGCTCTCAGGAGCTGTCCCTCTGGACACAGAGACCCACAGCCCTGGGTCTCAGGCTCCAACCCGCCTTTGGGGAAAACTCTTCTCCATCCTGGACCTACCTGGTGGCCAGTCCTAGGCCGATTTGGGAAGTCTCCCGCCTTTCCCCTCTGCTTCAGTCCCTCCTATCGACTGGCTCTCCTTCCCAAGGAGCCCTAAGAAAATGTTTCCTCCCTCCTTCCCTGCCCACACACTCCTCTCTTGAGTATTTCTGCATAGATAGTACCAAGTACCTTCTTTCTTAGAAGCAGGAGGATGATGGTACTTGGATAGATTTCTTCCCCAGAGAAAGTTTTACATTAGTAGCAGATATTTCCTAACAAAGTGGAGAAGATAGAGTCAAGCACTGGGTATCTTTCAGTAAGTGGGTGGCTATTCACAGAGTCAAGCAATTCCCTGGCCTCCAAGAAAGCCCCACCCAGGAAGTTCCTCTATTTACTCCCACCCGAAGCCCAGGGTGCCAGGTGCAGCCTACAATGCTGAGTTTCCAAACAGGGATTCAGAGAAGCCGAGAATTGTTTGTAGAATGCCTAAATCACGGTTTAATAAGCAAGATACCCAGACCTGGGGGCTCGAGCTTAGGATTGCTCTGCAACCTGATTTTAACAGACTTCGCCTTAATTGGGGGGCTTTGAATGCAGCCAACCTTACTAGACATGTTCCCATAAGATACCCTTTACATCCCATTGATAAGTTTACTATAATTTAGAAAAGGACCCAAGCCCTTGCCTTGCTAGAGATGTCTGCCTTTAGTGAGCTCATGATCTGAGGCAGGCATAGAAGACAATCAAGCTTATAACCTGATGTTGTGTTTCCATGTCCCGGTACTTGGGAGAACCCCAGATTCGAGTCAGCCACAGTAGAAGACTGAAAGATCCGGTACCTCCTTACACTGAAACACTCCCCGGAGATAACCAGCCTATCCTGAGGCCAACACAGGAGCTGTGAAATGGGCTTCCTCTCTGGGGGGAGATGGGGTTCTTCCAAGGTCCTAACTTCGGTGATTGAAGGGCAGTGGTTAGAGTAGGAATTTCTTTGCTATCTCCAATTGAAGATTAGAAAACCAAAGGCTGGCGAGTAAGGGAGCAGGAGCTCATCTGTCATGGACTGCCCCTTTCTAGGCTGTGGGGCCAGCTCAGGCATCCAAGGAGGAAGGAAAGAAAGAAAGGAGAATGAACTTGCTGCTCAGCTCAATAAAGGAGCCAGGGCAGGAGCACATTTTGTGCTACCTGGAAAGTCCATTACCCTTTTTGTACCCCCTGTACCTACTTGGTTACCCTGTAGACAATTTATTTTTTCTTAAAATTTGTGTCTAACCTAGACCAACATGGACACAGGGTATGCATCCTGTAACAGAGTCATAAGGAGAGGAGAGAAGAAACAGAGCATTTTGCCAAAGGGAGGGGCCGGGGCTTGCTGGGGAGGAGGCCCTGGCCAGCTCACACTGTGGAATGTGTGGGGGCGGGAGGGGAGGGCAGGGGACGGAGGGAGGGCACACTGTGGTTAGCGAGGAGGTTGAAGGAGTACTGGGAGTCCTTGGAGTCAGTTGCTGGGCCTCCTTCCTCTGCACTGTTCCCGGAGGTCTTCATCCTTATTTGGTTGCCAGCCAAGCCATATCCCAGATCCAGCTTTGAAGAGAATTAAATTGAACTAGACCCACAAATTCTCCCTTCAAAAAAGGCATTCCCAAAGCGAATGGGCTTGAGCCTGGGACCCCATTGCCCCCTGCCTGGAGAAGCATGGTAATTAGGGTCAAACTTGACTTCCCTTCATACCTGGAAGTATGTCCAACCAAGAAGTAGAGGGAGATGTCTTCTCTTGGCTTGAACAAAGAATGGCTTTCCAGCCACAGTTTTGGGCATGACCCTTATCCTTGTGCTGTAGGAAGTGATCAGACACCTATTGGTGGAGCTTTTTTAGGAAAGAAAAGGCAGAGTTAGGTTGTTGAGTAGAAGTGTTGTTCTCTCCAATGGCTTTTGCCAACAACTGCCCTTTTACCCGGCCCTTTTCTTTGCTTAGGGATTACCCTTCCTCACCCTGGTTCTTGGCTTTGATCATCCACAATTCATTCCTAGCTGGCTCATTTGGGTTGGCTCCTATGGAGAACTTTGCTTAAGTCAAGCCTCAGGGCACCGCCCTGCCTCTCCAGGGTCCTCTGGAAATCCCACATGGTCTTGCGCTGAAAATGAGCATGCCTATTTTGAAGGGAGCATTTGTGGACTCTATTGTTTTCCACAAGCATTTATTAAACCCGTAAATCAAATGCATACCTACTTTTTAAATCAGGGCTTGGGAATTTGTCTCGATCTGTAGTTTGGGCTATTCTCACTTAGGAAAGCACAATCTAGGAATTGCTGCTCTTCCTAAGTTACTGGCTTCCAGATGCCTGGGATCTATTGAGATTCCTCCGTTGCAAATGCTCTGATATACTGAAGCTATGCCTTACCTGACAAGCTAAGACTCAATCCCTTCTCAATACTTGGATTTATATTCTTACCTTCTCCTGACCCTTATCCAGGATTTTATAGCCTGGATTCTTTTTTTATTATTTCTACCTTTATTAGGACTGCTGCATGACCCCTTGTCACTTGTATGCATAAAACACGTTAGGAATTGGACATGAATATTTCAATGTCATTCAAAAGACATCCATGGAATTCAAGGATGAGTCAGATACTCTAATTTAAAGCTTTGGGGATACATCAATGAATGAGAAACAGTGTCTTTTCCTCTACACACATTCTCAGTCTTGTAAAAATAACTTTCATCACCTAAGACATTTGAGGTGCAGTGGGGTTTATAAGTCAACCTAAGGAGTCCCTCCTTGGATGGCGAATGAAACTCTTGAAGACTCTAATCCATAAATGGCTGGGGATGGGTTTAAGGGTTCCTGAGAAAAAAGCTCGCTGATGTAGATATCCCTGGACTTGTAAGTCAGTCTTCCTGAATGTGATTCTAAAATAATGGGATCCACGGTTGGAAAGGGAAGTCACATTGTCACAGTTTCTATCTGCAAAAGGCCAAGCAGGAGAACATCAGAAGATCTGGGTTGGGGACACGTCTATTCACAAAACAATGGCTACTGGAAAAGAGAAAAAGGAGTGCAGGAAAAGACAAGGCCATTAGGGACAAGGGGGACAGAAGACTGTGTGTAAGGCACAAGGTTATCTCCCAGCTCCCCAGCCCATAAGCTGCTCTACCTGGAACATATCCTTGGGGTGGTCAAGTGGTATCCACCCCATCCTTGCTCTCCATACCTACCTTGGCCATTTCCACATCCTGTCCTTTCTATGAAAGAAAAAGTATAAATGAGTGCACTGTAATGTCCCCAGAGATAAAGAATTGGGTGGGTATAGAGAGAAGCATTTATGGGGAGAAATACATAGGAAAGCAGATAAAGAACATGGTATGGTGATAAAAAAATTAAGTTATAACAGAGAAATAATAGCAAAAGAATTAACCCTGGAGAAAATTCAGAACACAGAACAGTGAAAAGAAAAAGCAAAAGCAATGGGTGGGGAATATCAGCAGAAAGAGGAAGCAAAGATATCTCTATGAGAGCCCCGGGACGGTGAGGAGAAGGCCAGAGGGCAAGAGCTGAGCTCTAGCCTAGGACACCCTGTCCTTCTGCGTCCAGCACCCCTGGCTCCCACAATCATCCTCCCCTTATGTTCCCTCTGAGAACAAAGACAAGGAGAAAAGGGAAGTGCTGAGGAAGTATGGAGAAAGAGTGAAAAGGAAGGCGAGCAAGGGAAGCATTGGAAGAAATGAGTGAGGAAAGGCTGGAAATGCAGCCCACCATCGTCACTGCCTCCTGCTCCCAGGTGAGCCCCTGGTACCCATGGAAGCAAAGGGGAACCATGTGGCTGGGTGAAAGTCAGGGAGCTTGGGGCCACTGAAAACTCCCCAGCTACTTTAATGCTTCAAGTTTGAAATTATTGCAACTGAGTACTGATGCTTCTTCAGATATACTTGGTTACTGCCCAAGACCCAGGTCTCCATCATAGCCTCTTCATCCCACCTGCAAAAAGAACTTTCCATATCACTGATGCACTGCTGACCTCAGAAAGTGTGTCTCAACTTGGTACCATGAGGGAGTAAGGCGCCATCGTCGGCAATCCCTGGCCTTTGACCAGATGTGGGGTCCCAATCCCGTGTGCTAGGTGGGAACCTTGGTGCCAGGCCTCTGTGCTCATGCCCTCTGATCAGCTCCTGATGGTGGTAGTGGGGAAGAGGGGAAATTGAAGTTGGAAGATACTTTTGCATGTTGATAATGTCTTCTAAACAAGAGCGCGTGAGTCCTAGGGATGGCTTCTCCTCTCCACTTGAACCACGGCACAATGATTAGGAAGAAGTATCCCTTCTTGTAGAGGACCACTGTGCTGTGTTTACCTTGTCATAGTCCACAGTGGGGCCTGGAATGTGGTCCTCTTCCCATCTCTCCAAGCATCTGCTGAGGATTTAGTAAATCCCACTGGAACAGTTGCTTTTTCTTGTTGCTGTTAAATCCAATTATAGAGACTTTCAACTTTAGCTCCGTCCAGATTTTCTCCTGACGAGCTAAGGGTCAGGGAGAGGGAACCCACAAAAGTTCTTGCATTACTTATAGAATGGTCCCATCACTGTTCCGATCAATAACCAAGGGCCCTAGTGAGAGCTGTGCCCAATCGACCCTGTGACTGGGGCCTGGGGTGAGTCTTGATCCGGTCATTCCTGGAGTCCTGTTCCTTGCCTGGCTCCTCACACTGAAGACATAGAGCTGACAACCCACAGCAGCCCCAGGACTTTTCAGAGAAACTGTCCCAGCTTTAGGGTCCATGCCCTAAAAAAACAAAGAGCTCAGTGTGCACCTGTGTTCAGACCCTTAGAATGCTTCAGGCTTCAGCCAGCCCTCCTCTCTGACTTAACAGACACACAAAAAACATTTCACAATTCTTTTTCTAATGTAATTGATGAAAATCACTTTATTGAACAAACATTTATTGAACGTTTACTGTAATTGCAAAATTTGTATGGGTGTAATGGAGTTACACGTGGTAGTGAGACTGGAAGCAGTGCACTCCTGCACACACACAACACCTCTTGGTGCGTTTCCCTATGCGCCCCACTCTCCCCATTCCTCTCTCCCATACACGCGTGCAGGATTGGTAGTGATATGTCCATTTTGGGGTCTGCTTCCTTCCTCTAGCCTCACTTTCCCCTCCCTCCCTACCCCCCCACTCCTGTTCCCCTATTCTAGGGGGCTCTCTCCTCATTTTCATGAGGTCTCTTTCCTTCCCTTGCTTCTCTGAACCTTCCACATATGGGAGAAAACATGTGGCCCTTGATTTTCTGGAACTGGATGATCTCACTTTGCATAATATTCTCTAGTTCCATTCCATTCATTTCCCTGCAAATCTCATCATTTTCTTTTTCCCCGTGGCTGAGTAAAACTCCCTTGTGTGTATACAGCACATTTTCATTATCTGTTTGTGTGTTGATGGACACCTGGATTGGTTCCAAAAGCTGCTGTTGTGAATTGTGCTGCTATAACATGGGTATGCACGCATCCATATAAGATTTGCACTTTCTTTTGGAAAGATACCGAGGAGTGGTATAGCTGGGTCATATGGTGGTTCCATTCCTAGTCTTTTGAGGAATCTTATGCCAGATTTCTGGTGGTGTTAGGATTTCAAAGGCAACTGAGAGTTTATTTTCCCCCATTGAAAAGAAAATCACTACTGAGAAGGGAAGGAAGGACTTCAGGGGCTGGCGTCGGGCTGGAGGGGGTGGTTATGGAAAAGACAGTGGGTGATTTCTCTGATTTCTTGCTGCTTCCTGCTGGAGAATAAGGAACTAGATGGTGAGGATGATGAACAGGGACACCGGTTCTCTCAGATGTCACTGCACTGATGGTTCATAACTGCAGAGGTGCCGAGGGCTGGGGCAGCTAAGAGCGTGGGAGCAGGACACCCAGTTGGCTTTCTAGGGCAGGTGATTCTATTGGCCCTGGGGGGGGGCAGTGATGCTCTGTCTCTTTCCTTCCATACCTCTAAGGCCCCTTTGGCCAGTTGCAGTTGCAACCATCCCTGTTGTCTAAAAAAGAGGTGAGCAAGGTAAAAGACAAACACTCCCCACACTGGCAAACCAGAAAGATGGAAGCAGACAGACAAGTAAACATGTCTTCAAATGTGTAAGACGAAAGTAGATAATGGCAAAGAGATAGCAACTTAGAGGAAGAAAACTAGCAATGGGCAGGAAAGCAAAATGCAGAGATAGAAGTGTTCTTAGACTGTCCGCATTCAGCATCATAGGTAGATGGAGAAGGAAGGGACAGACTGGCAGCCACACCATCAGCCATACCAGGACACTCCTCCCCACTGGGCAGTGTCATGTGTGGCGTTACCCCATTGCTCCTGAAAACAGGAAAGAGATGTGGCTTTATGAAGGAGGTGCAACCAGAGGGCATGCGGGGAGCAGCTGAGGAATTGGGGGTTCCAAAGAATGCCTTCCCCTCCCTAACTTCCCCAACTTCCAGCCTGCTCCTGTATCTGCATCCCAGCTATGGTGAAGTCACTCATCTGACCCAAGGTAGCTTAAGATAGTAAAGAGAAGAAACATGGCAGGGTGGGGATAGTTGCGGCTGTGGGTATGTGTGGAAGCCCCCACCTATCTTCCTTGAACTTGAACTGGCTTGGATTCACTTAATACCACTCCTTAGTGTCAGGCTGTATTTGGGGAAGCTAACAACCAGACACTCATCCTATCCAAGACAGTGCCTATGCGTGCATGGACAGGGGACTTGGTGGAGAGTATCAAGGGGGTACCCTTGGTTTATGCCCGTGTCATCACCTTCAGGACCAGTAAGCAAATTTAAGGATCCCTCCCCCTTTACCAAGATAAAGACTAAATTCATTTTATTAAATTTAAATATAAATAACATGTGCAACAAGATGTTAAAACAGGATTGATTCACTGAGCTAGTAAAAAGCCAAGAAAAAATAATAGATGGAAAATTTCTCCTAACATTCAACGGAAGGAGATACAGCTTATCAAGCATCCATAATCAATTTTGTGGACCTTAGTTCAACACCCACAAGAAGGTCATAAAAATGTTGGAGGCTTGGAGAAGCAAAGGAATTTTGGAGAAGTTTCTTGGAGTGGTGTGGCATTTTTACTCCTCTTCTTTGGAGGGAGGGGAGCGGGTTCCCCATCCCCTGGAACTGAAGGGACATGGCTGGTTAGGGTCATTCAAATGTTGTGAAGCCCCTGCTGGTATCTGATCCCTAGGCAAGGGGAAGGAACCTCGGGCTGAGGCTCAGCTTCCTTGGGCAGAGAGGCCACTCCTTCAGGCAGAGGAGTTGCTGACCAGATGTGCCATTCAGGGGGAGGCAGAGCTGTGGGGGGCTGTCCAGGAGCCATGTTTAAATCCTATCCAGTAGAGTGTAGTGATGGGGAGAAAGGTAATCGCTGACCTGCTTCTGCTCACAGTTGAGAGGTGCAGTTAGCCAGCTCTGTAGAGCAATCCAAGGAATGTTCGACGGCAACCCCCCAAAAGTTCACCAACCCCTGTGCACAGTCAAAAGATCCAGTGAAAGCCAATCCACAGCTCCATTCCTGGATGCTGGGCCAGGTCAGAAGTAGAGGAGGAGGAAGAGGAGCTGGAGGCTGGAATCAGGCAGAAAGCCACTCCCCCCTCTCCTGCTGGGGGGTGGGGGGCTGGTCATCCCTGAGAGAGGGAGACGCATTGTATGCACTGTGACACAGGACTATTTTAATGACTGAAATCAAGCTGTCTTACAATGAAAACCGGAGGCTCATATTTCCTGATAATTCCTGGAAAATGCATGGAATTGGCTCGAGATTTCAGAGCAGTGGATTATCAGTCCACAGTTCCTGCATAGTGCGTCATTTGGGTCTTGTAAGTGGTCAGGGACCTCCCCTCGCCCTTCCCTCACCCTTTGCTGGTCCTGCTTCCCTCCCAGCTGGCCCCATCTCTCAGAGCTTGCTCCAGCCAGGTGAAAGCACTTGGGGTTTTCTGATAAACTCCTTTTTTCTTTCTTCTCTTGACTTTGCCACATGTTGGTGGCTCTTCTGAGGAACACTTCAGCCCATCATTCCTCTCGGGCCGAGATCCTCAAATACCTCTAGGCTGGATTTTCTTCTTAATCTTCTGGAAGGTACCCCCAGGTCAAGATGGCACCCCCACCCCCCCCAGGCCCCACGGGAACCCCTGCTTATCTCTGTGGCTGGGAGGTCAGCATCATCATGGCCTGTGTTTTGTCCTTGATCTTTCTGGAAACACTGTAAATTCCTTGAGGGCAGGGATGTGAACCTATTCACTCTTCCATTCCCAGGGGTTAGAAGACTTTGGGCACATTGTAGATGCTCAGTTAATGTTTGCTGATTCCATGGACTGGCTCACTCATAAAAACTCACCAGATTTCCTCCCTGGTATCTGCTTCAGTTCACTTTGGGGACGGGTCTTTCCACCTCAAGCTATGTGTCCTGAAAGTCATTTATTTTGAGGGCCCATCAAAGAAAAGAGGGAACAAGATGTAGGGCATTCAAAATGGAGAAAAGGAATGCAGAGAAAAAATATTGTTTTTCCTGAAACCTCAGTAAAGACAAAACCAAGGGGAATTAGACACTAAGGAGTGTGACATGGGCTGGGGAGCAGGGGTCTGAGTCTCAGATCTGCAGGCGGCTGGCACACAGTGCATGAAGCTGTTTGGGGCAGGGCCATTCAACAAGGTGTCGGGAAGGGGAAAAGACAGAAACTGGTTTTACACATTTCCCCAACCCCCACTCCAGAACTCTAGGCGACACTGTGTTTTGAAAGACCCACCGCGAGGAGACTGAGCAGACTGTCCAGAAAAGAAAGAGATGGAAATACAGGCTCTAGAGCAGAAGAAAGCTTGGGTGGTCACCCCGGGAGAAGTATCAAAGCCTTTTCTATGAAACAGGTCAGTCAGACAGCAGCCATTGTAGCTTATATAACTTACAGTTTACTGGTGTCTTAAGATTCTTTCTTTGTCACACCTCAAAAGTCAAAACTCCTGTCTTTGAACTAGCCGATCGTGCAGAGTTGTGCTTTAAACTAGCCAATCACACAGAGTTGTGAACCCATGCCCTCACCAATCAGGGCACGGGGCAGGTCGGGTCAGGGATGGAACTGCCGCAGACTTCCGGCTTGGTGTGCTTGCTTACCAGACTTTTTGTCGGCTGCACCCTTCTGCAGAAGCAAAACATTGTGCCTTGCTGAGAGACTCTCGAGGGTTTGTTTCTATCACCTATTCACATTTCCCACAATCCCCAAACTCGAGAAGAATTAATATGGAACTTCAGGGTCATGATCTATGGCCACCACTGTCCCAGGGGAGAAGCCAAACCCCAGGGGATGTCTTGCAGGTACACTTTAGGAAAATCACCCTGGCCTCTGTGTCACCGCCAATGCACAGTGCCTACAAAGACCCCAGAACAGCGTTCACTGTGACCCAGGGGCACAATGAAAAGAGTCCCTGGGACATTTATACAAGGACACCTGAAAAAGGAGCCCCTGAATAAGTAATAAATTTTGTGTAAGTCAAAGGTTTGGGAACTCAGTGGCAGATATACTAAAAAAACAAAACATAGCTGGGCACAGTGGCACATGCCTGTAATCCCAGTACTTGAGAGGCTGAGACAAGAGGCTGAGACAGATTGGAGGCCAGCCTCAGCAACTTAGTGAGACCCTCGGCAACTTAGTGATACTCTTTCAAAATTAAAAAAGTAAAAATCTCGGGGGTGGGGTATACCTCAGAAGTAAAATGCCCCTGGGTTCAATCCCTGTACCAAAAAATAAAACATAAATAAAAAAACAAAAAGGAAAGAAAAGGAGAGAGTAAGTAAATGTTGTTACATCACTTAAATCCTATGTATTTTTATGGAGTAAAAATTATAACTGCTAAACTTACTGCAAGTGGCAATGTCTTTAATGAGTAATTGCAAATGGGGTTTTAGAAATGAATGTGCAAAAAAAAAATGCCTATTCAGCTCTGCTGAGAAAATTATACACCAGGCAGTCAAGTCTGGAATCTGAAATCTTCTGTTTATTGAGCCAGGACCACTGGGGAAGACTGAGTAGGCAGAAGAGTACGTCAGAGCAAAAACCATAGAAGCTCTGAAAAATTGGGTGGAGGACCTGACATGGAATTCAAAAGATGTCTTTAGTGGGTATATTAGCTAAGAAAAAAATTTCAATTGTTAGTATCTCATTGAAGCAATAGTATAATAAGTTCAGCGAAAGCATGGCTCATTGGCAGCATTTGGAGAAAACAAAAATAATTATGGCCATTATTAGACACCCTAACAGTAACACTCTAGCTACACTGAACATAAACCAAACTCCCCGAGGGCCCTGTAGTGGGAACAAGAGCAACAAATACTTCTGATGGGTCTTTCCATGGGCTCTGCAAAGTACTGAGGGTGCCTGTGTATAAAAAAAAAAAAAGGAATAGCCTTTGATGGTAATGATATGTTCAAGGGGGAACAAGACAGAAGTGTTTAGCAATGTCAAGAATATTCGATTCATCTATGCTGATGTGACTTCTCAAAGCTGTAAACTTGCCAGTTGCAAGGCTACGCTTCTTCGCACATAATCATACTTCCTCGGTGGAATGTTCAGTCCTGTTCTGTTGAACTGTGGATCTCAGGTGTGTGTTCTTGCTGTGAATCCAGAGAACAGGCCAGAGACCCATGGCATGTGGCTTCCATCCTCACCACCCCACAGCAAACACCCACATTTCCAGATTCCCACAGGACAGTCCACTCGGTCTTTTTCTAATTGTCATTGGCAAGTTTTTAATTTGGAGATGTTCTTAAATGGTGAACCTGGAAAAAAGGGATGAACCCACATAGACATCTAATAGATGGTCAGTACAGTAGTAGACTAAAATTTGATCAAAAGACACTCATGATTTTTATACTACATTGAGGAAGTGCAAGACAGAACCAAATTAAAATCAAGCATTGATAATATTTCAAGTTATCATTTCTCTCCTTAAAACTGCTTGAAATTATCATCTCTGAAGTTTTAGAAATTTAAAAAAATTCTATACAGAACCCCAAATTCCAGATACCTTTTTAAAAAGCCAACAAAAAATAAATATATTGGAAAGAGTTATAGCTTACCTAAGTGGTTAAAAATTAAAATATCTATGTCATGACTAGTATAATTTGGAAAGCTTATTGATTACTAAGTATAGGCAAAGTGAATGTTTAACCAGTCTTCTGAAAGACCTAAATAATATAAGCTGAAAAAGTTTAAAATTCTTAGAACGATCCAATTTATAGTTGCCAAATCGTTCATAAATCTCCCCAGGCTTAGTCAAATTTTATTTTCCATTCTCTTAGAATCATATGGATGCTGAGTTTATGGGATGAAAAAGAAAAGGGCTGCATCCTTCCATTAATGAGGAATGTCGTCTTAAGTAGCCCCTCACGCGCAGCCTCTGTGCCTGATGAATGTCTTTCTCCAGCAGGTAGCTGAAGCGTAGTGAATACGGACAATCGATAATTTCTCTTGCTCTGCCCAGTGGGTCTGAATATGAGTCCAATGCCGGCAGCTTTGCACGATTTCAACTCTTTGAATTTAAACTATCTCATGGTATTAAGATGGTGGTCCTTGGATGCTCTTATGATATTTGAAAACAGGTTTGGGCAATGGGAAAAAATACAATATCCTTTGTTCATCTGAACACAGGTGTTTGTGCTGGACCCGACTGACATGCTCATGTCTCCTGGGCAGGAGGGTTTATGGTCCCCAGGCTGGACTCCTCAGAGCTGCTCCTAGACTTTTCTCGGGCATAGTGAAGGCCCGAGATACCCCAGCTTGAGGTTTCACAGGGACTCCAATACTTGAGAAGAAAAAAAAAGCAATACATTACACTCTAGAATCCTGAACTGTTGTTGTTTGGATTGAAATAAAAGAGTTTGGCGTTCTTAATAGAATACAAGAAAATTGAGATGACTGTATGACTTTGCATTGAAAGAGTCTTTTCCATGCATAAAACAATTGAAGACATCATAAAGTCTTGGTAAATTTGATTCCACAAAACTGCTAATATTTATGAAAGCTAAAACACCAAAATACAAATTTTTGTTTTCTATTCTCTTGAGGGGATTAGAACAAATGCAATTTTAAAGAATTTTAACTAGTTTATAAGGGCACAAAATCTTAAATTGATTAAGAGTGGTTTTGAAAAGAAATCAACCTCCACATTACAGTTTTAGAGTGAGGATGTAGAATGAGATATTTAAGGCATGTTTCCTACTGTTGCTATAAAGATTATAAGTCATGCCAGGCATGGTGGCGCACGTTTGTAATCCCAGTACTTGGGAGACTGAGACCGGAGTATCTGGGTTCGTGGCCAACTTCAGCTACTTAGTGAGGCCTCCGCAACTTAGTGAGACACTGTTTCAAAATAAAGAATAAAAAATAGGGCTGGGGGTACAGCTCAGAGGTAGAATGCCCCTGGGTTTCATCCCCAGTACCACACACAAAAAAAGATTATAAGACATAAAACTGGGAACAATGTTGACTCCTTTCCTGATTGTAGGCCAAATACGCGATGTTTAGGTTGTATCAGCATGAAAATAATCACAAGCCAGGTGTGGTGGTGCACACCTGTAATCCCAGTAGTTGGGAGACTACTACAGGAGGATTGCAGGTTTGAGGCCAGCCTCAGCAACTTAGCAAGACCCTGTTTCAAAATAAAAACTAAAAAAGGACTGGGGGTATAACTCAGAGGTAGAACACCCCTGGGTTCAATCCCCAGCATAAAAAATAGGATTAAAGCCTGTTTTCAACCACATCTTTTCTGTTCCCACAGAACACTGGAAAGTATAGACTTTCATTAGAAGATTTTTCTAAAAATCATCATCTATTACATGCTCAGCTTCCTTGCTGGACAATGAATATTTCAAGAGTGAGCACCGTGTCTTAGTCATCTTTGCCATTTTTACATCACCCTCAGGAGTCTGGTCCAGCCACATAACAGACACTTAAGTAAATTTGTATTGAATTAGCATATAGTCAAATCCGAGCTTGGCATAATGTCAGCTATTGACTTGTTATTTGCATATTCAATAATCTTTGCCGGCATTCACATTGACAGCAGTGTGCCAATTGTATGGGTCCATCGATCAGGACCTAGGTCAACAACAGATGTCTATATAAATGTCTGAAAGAGCAAAAGTTGCTGTTTACAAAGTTTGGAAGAGAGTCATGCTATCAGAGTATATTTTTACAAAACTTCCCTGTTTTAAATTGAGTGGATTATTTAAAGAGCATAATATCTTAATAGAATACAAGAAAATGAAGATGATTGTATGGCTTCCCATTGAAAGAGTCTCTTCCACACACAAAACAATTGACATCATAAAGTCTCGGTCAATTTGATTCCACAAAGCTGCTAATATTTATGAAAGTAAGAAAACACCAAAAATACAAATTTTTGTTATCCTCCTGAGAGGATTAGAACAAATGCGATTTTAAAAAATTGTAATACTTTATAAGGGCACAAAATCTTAAATTGATTCACTAACAGTGGATCTCAGCTACTTAGTGAGGCCCTCCACAACTTAGTGAGACCCTGTTTCAAAATAAAGAATAAAAAATAGGGCTGGAGGTGTAGCTCGGAGGTAGAATGCCCCTGGCTTCAATCCCCAGTACCGCAAAAAAAAAGAGTGGATTTGAAAAAAATCGACCTCTACGTTGCAGTTTTAGAATGAGGATGTACAATGAGATATATAAGGCATATTTCTCACTGGTGAATCTTATCGAGGCTTAAGAGAGTGAAATAATATCTTTTGGCTTAATGTTCAACTGAAACTAATATTTGCTGGTCTAGAGCATTTAAGAGAGACTGTTACAATACTAGGCTTTGGGATATATAATTGTGCTTCACAACCCATTTAAAATAACTAGGTGAGTGACTTTCTTAGAGAGGATGAAGACAGGGCCTTATGGGAATTCAATGTTCTATGGGAGCTTCACTTTAGAACATTGGAAACACTGTAATTTCTATTCTGCCACAGTTGTGTGATCCATTCTGCATATAGAATTTATTTTCTCACTTAGGAATATAAACTCCAAACTCTTTTATACGGTGAAGGCGGTACACTTTTAAAATGAACATGTGCTTACAATACCCCCTTGGGACGGGCTGTGTCCCAGGAGGAGGTTCTCTGTTCCATTATATTATGGATTCACTCATTGGAGGGTATACTTTCTTTCCTCACAAACATGCAAAACTTTATAACTTTGAAAATCATCTCTGTGCAAACCCGAGTCTTATCCAAGAAGCAAGAGGTTCCTGGTCAGAACCCTTGATCATAAAAAAATGAAAAGAAAGGAGTCATTTCAGCTACTTCCATCCTTGCCTCTGAATCGGCCACATATATTTGGCAAGTGCAGAGACAGATAACCAGACTCCTTTCTTACAGAATATTAAAGGTGGGAAAGACCCCTCCCCCAGATCATCAGGTCTAATCCTTTATTTCCCAGAGAAACACAAGCTCAGAGAAATTGACCTGACCAATATAAACTAAATGGAAAATTTTAGTCCTGTTACTTACTTGCTCTTTGGCCATTTTGAAAACAAACATATCTTATTTAAAGTACCCTGGATTTCAGAAATAATAATTCCATAATGAGCCCATCTGTATCGTAGGGGAGAAAAGACCCAGTTCAAAATAATGTAGGTGCTGGCAGTAAGCTAGTCAAAGATGAAGATTGTTAGCATTAACAAATATTTACTACATGCCTCTGATCTGGCAATTAATCCTAACATTAGGTAGAAAAGAAGCACACATTTTGAAGCCAGGCAAATGATCATTTAAAGCTTGGTTCTCTAACTTGCTAGTTTTCAAATGTGGTCTTAGGTGTTACTGAAACTCTCTGGACCTCGATTCTCTCATCTGAAAATTGAATATTAAGAATAGTTTTTAAACATTGTAAAGCTAAAAGGACACAGTCTTTTAGCTACCATCACTGATACTCAATAGATATTAGTTCTCTTCTGTGGCTAATGGGTTAACAAAAATCTTTTTCCAATTTAGGCACATTTGCCATTGGATTACTTTCTAACCTCATTCTTCTGGAACACCGGATAAGGTTGGGGTGCCAGCTGTTAGTAGGTAATATGCTTATGCGGAATCGCATCTAACTAAGAGGAAGTAGAAATGAACTGGATGTCCCCACCCCTGCGACTTCTTACCATGAGACCTATGCATAGCCCCTCCAGGACCCTGGGGGCTGAGCCAGAAACTGTTGCAGAAATGTTGGCTCCTGGTTCAAATATGGAACTTCCAGGCCAGAGAGCTCCCACATTTGCCTGAGCTGTGTCCTTCTCTCACTCCTGAGTTCTCCCTTGAGGGCTCAAAAAGAATAAGCACTGGGCATCCGTGTGGATTGCCATCCAGGAGAAATTCCTGCTCTGGCTCTGCTGGTCACCAAGCCCGCTGTGGCTTGTATACTACCAAGAGCCATGTCTAGCCATGGTGGCCAAACCTGCCTGTTTCCTGGATGGAGCCTATGAAGACCTTAAGTCGGGCACTACAATTCCTCAAAAGCACTTTGGGAGATCCAAAGAGGAATAAGGGAATATATGTAAGGGGATATCCCCTAGTTGTGAAGTAACAGAATGCTTGTGATTTAACTCCATGACAACCAGAGAGTGGTATTTGAGAGCTGAAACAAGCCACAGGAACACAGAGAGGAGAGAATCCACTTCTGGCCAGAGGGAAAGACAGGAAGTGTCTTCCACAGGGCGGCATGTAGACCAGGTGTGGCAGCACGCTGGGGCGCAAGGCCAGTGAAAGAAACAGACTGTGACGTTGAGAGAGCAGAAGACACGGGACAGCAGAGCACAGACAGCCCGAGTCCCAGCCCGTTTGTAGGGGTTTTGTGGTGTACACAACAAGAACTTCTCCCATGGAGAAGAAATTCCCGATGTGGCCCTGCTGGCATGCAGTAGTTCTCTGAAAAGTTGCACGCAATTATTTAGGGAGACAGAAGATACCAATGACTTAGGAAATAGAGAGCGGAAAACTAATAGGAGCTTGATAACAAGGTAGGAAGGAAACCTGCGGGGATAAGAGGAGCGAGCGTGACCTGAAGAAGATGGGAAACACCAAGCCACACCGGGATAGGCGTGAAGCTGATGAGCTGTCGGCAGAGGAAGGAGCTGCCAAGCAGAGGGGCGATGTTAGGAAGCTCCAGCGGCTCCACAGCCTCAGGCCCATGGCTTTCGACAACTGTTGCTTTTAAGTGTATTTTAAATGAGTGAGTCCATCTTGTGTCATCACCCATTCATACACACTGTTTCCCAAGTGGGTAACAAAAATTATCATAACTTTTTTCCCAAAAGTAACATTCAGCTCCACTACATGCAATATAGCCTCTGTTTTTCTGTTTGTTTTTGTTACTAGGGATTGAACCCAGGGGCAGTCTACCTATGAGGTATACCCCCAGTCTTTTTATTATTATTATTTTTCACTTTGAAACAGAGTCTCGCTAAGTTGTTGAGACTGGCCTCAAACCTGCGATCCTCCTGTCTCAGCCTCCCAAATCCTGGAATTACAGGCATTCATCACCATGCCCGAATGCCTATCTATTGACATGTCATGAATACATTTTCCAAGCCAGGCAAATTGGTTTAGAACCCAGGTTGGGTATGCAATCCGAAAAGCAGCGTTGTTCAGTGACAGCGAATGCCAGCACACCAAGGAAGGAATGGACTGCGAAAAGCCAGAGAGCACAGGAGGGAATGGGACCGTAAATTAAAAGGGCACCAGGGCCCTGAATCATGGAGAAGTTTATATTTGGAGTTATATTAACTTTGACTCAAATCCCCAGCCATCTCCAGTTCTGAACTGGACAGGACACGCTGTGGTGAAGACGCAGTAGCTGGATTGCAAAGAGCTCAGAGCAGTCCCTGGCAAGCAAGAGGAGGGTGTGCATGGAAGGCCAGCCATGGTGGATAGGAGACAACAGGATAGACAGCTCTGGACTGAAGACTTAGGAGATGGAAAAATTCTTGGAGACTTTGCAAAATCAGGTATGAGCAGGCCTGTGAGGTGGTGGGGGGAGCAAGTCGTCCGCTGAGGAGGTCCCGACTCTGAGTCTGAGGTGGGGGGATGGCCCAGAGGTGGAATAATCAAGAAGAGAGGTGTCCCGTGGAGGGAAGACTGGGACCAATTCTAGAATAGTCAGAGGGAGTTGGCGTGTCCTAGAGAGAATGGCTATAGAGGAGCGGAGCCCATAAAAAATAACCATAAGCCAGTTGTTGAAGAATAAAAATGGGCCTCTTTTTGTTGTTGTTTTGTTTTGTTTTGGGTACTAGGGATTGAACCCAAGGGCAGTCTACCTCCAAGCTATACCCTAGGCCTTTTTTTTTATTTCAAAAGAGGTCTCACTAAGTTGCTGAGGGTCTTGAAAAATTGCCGAGGCTGGTCTCGGACTTGCCATCCTCCTGTCTCAGCCTCCCAAGTACTGGGATTACAGGCTTGCACCACCATGCCCGGCTTGAGTAAATTACCTCAGCCTGAACAAACATTTTCTTGCTCCCAATGCATACTTCAGGATAAAATATCCTGACACATAATAAAATGCATATGATTCATAGATATAGTTCTTGAACAAGAACGTAACACATTGTACTTTCCAGAGAGCCGTACCCTTAAGGGCTAGGCATTCAAAAATATTTGTTGAATAAATGAAAACTCCAGCTTTGTAACTTAACTACATAATCTAAAGGGACCCCCATTACCTTCCCAGTAAAATGAATGATAATGTCCACCTTATGGAAGAAGATACTATGCATGAAGTACCTGGTACATATTAGACACTCAATAAATAACCATTGTTCTTATTTTAATGATGTGCCAAGGACTGTCTTAAATGCTTTATAAGCATTGGTATAAGATTATAATAAAGAGAACATTTTCCATGTCATGTAGGAAATACGTATGCTTTATTTTTAAAGAGAAAATCTGTTTAATACCTATCAGGTCAAACATACAAGTCCTCTTGGTTGTACATTAAATTAACGTATAATTCACTCCCAGTGCAGGTGTCTGTCCTTGGTATTCCTGATATGCACAACACGTGGGTCTGATGTCACACCAGAAACATCATGAAGTTATGTGAGATGCTGATATACTTTTCCAAGAGAATTATTTTTCCAAAAAGACTTCTAAATCAAGAGATAATCGAGAAACATAGCGTTCTCTTTTATAGTCTATCAACAACGTGTAACCACAGTCATTCCTTTTACATGATTATAAGTCTTCAGGATATTATGGAAAGAATTTGAAACAAGTGAGTCATCTAGAGTTCTTTGTGGGGGTCAGGGGTCAAACCCCAGTGCCTCGTCCTAATAACTTGAACAGAAGTACGATCTCTGTGAATGTGACCCTATAGTGACTTTGTAGCACTTGGGACTTCATGCACTAGTCTCTCTGGAGTCTTGCGTTCATCTGCCAGCAGGAGACAGAAGGGTGCGCTGCAGAAACGATGGCCTAAGAATGTGTATTGTATTCTTTGAAAGAGACACTTAGGAGCATAAGAATCTGCTTTCCCCTTCCTCCATCTCTTACAGAAAGGGCCAGTGGCACCACCAGGACTTTTAGATCAAACCCCAGCTCTGTCTTTTGATGCCTGATATTGACAATGCTTGTTAACTTTGGGAATTTTCATTTCGTTGTCTATCGAAGAGCAAGAGTGTTCTTTTGCTGCAAATTAAATAACATGAATGCATTTGAAAAGATTAGGCATGATCAACTCTTCATTCCCCCTCTTTTCCCTTTTATCCTTCACTCGACTCCGGTTTCTTTAAACATAAAGTCAGAAATTGAAATAGGGTGTGTTAGCAACCAAATGTCTAGCAGGAAATCCATTGTAGATTTTGTAGACTTGTACAACATCAAAATTTGGCAAAGATGCTAAATACTACCTTTACTGCAGTAAATCTGATTCAGATAATTAAGGAAAATAGACGTAGAAGATCATGAATAATCTAATCTCATGAAGCTCATTAGCTATTGACATTTTCAAATCATCCATCTTGAAATTCATAACCATGAGACACACTCAACATTGATGAATCCCTTTAGGGAAAAACACACTGTTGAGGGCAGAGGTATGGGTGGTCCAAAGCCCTCTAGGATGGTCATGACCTGAGGAGCCTGGGGACCCAGTCATACCATGGGATAGGACTGACTTATCATGGAACTGGCAAATGCTAAGTTATGAGGCCGGGCTGTGCCTTCGTTTGGCAGAAACAACACTGCCATTCCTGTGTCTGTGTTTGGTGCATTTCTAAATACAAGAGTCAGGTCTACATACGCTAGTGCCAAACCAAGGTGAAGACAGTACTAGCACCAACACAGAAAATGCTAATAAAAACCCATAAAGCAAAAGAAAACTAACCACCCTTATAAAAAGCAAATGATGGGCTGCCAGCAGTCTCTTGTTATTCCTTACATTCAGGAACATGCAAGCTAATGAGATTCCTCCTCATGATTTGTTTGCAAGTTTAAGTTTCATTTTAGAGGTCACTGGGATGATATGTTTAACTCTTCCTTGTATGTAAATAGGTCAATAGATCTAAATTTTATAATACCCCATAGAAAAAATAAGCTTCCAAATTCTACAACGGATTTCCTGCCTTACACTAAGCTGATAATACTCCCTATTTCAACTTCTGTTGCTCAAATTCCATACCCCTAATTGAAATATTAATATTTGCAGTTTTTCTATTTTTCTAAAAAAAGTATCATTCAAGACAGGAAAGCTTTAAATAGTGATTTTGGAGACAGCTCCTATGTGAGAATTTCGGTCTGAATTAATGATGTTTTCTTCTCACAAAGAATTGTTTTGAGTTTCACTGTGTCAGGAATTAAGAGACAGATTTTCATTTGCAAGATCTTTTTAGCTTATGTATCAGTAAATTAGGAAGGAGTTTCAAGGACATAAAAACAACAAAGGTAAAGTTCAGGTGGCCTTTGTCCAAGAAGGGATGCATGTCCCTTCGAAAGAAAATAAAAGTCGACAAACGCACAGTCACGTTACTTGCTAAGTGTATTCAATGACTATGTTTTCAGTGACAAATAAAACTGCTTTTCCCTCTGTCCTCATTTTTCTCACAGAATAGACAAAGGCCCTCCGCTGTCACAGGAAGAGGTTCAAGTGCAGAGTGGAAGCAAGACTAGCGAGGAGACCTCGGATGGACCTGAGTGTGTGAAGGACCTGCAGCAGCGCATGGGCACCAAGACAACCTTGCTGCCAGCAAAACAGGCCCCATGACACGTCCACGCTGTCACATGTACAGGAAACAGCCCCTTCTGTGTCTCCTTCCTCACATTTGGATTCTTGATTGAAAAGTATGCTTGTGTGTGTGACATTATATGAGTGGTATTTACACATTTTGTTCTATTTCCTACTTTCTCATACAGGTATGCGTTTGTGGTCTCCCCATGTCATTAGCTGTCAATTTCATTCTATCTCCAGGTTAGTATAGGATCATATGTGTAGCATACATTCTGCTTGACCATCTCCCTTATTAATGGAAACGTGGGTTACTTCTTTTTCCCTTAAAATAGAAATGCTGGGACACCATCCTAGACATGTCGCCTTGTGCATATATGTGAATGTTTCTTAAGAGGATTGAACTGAGTGTAAGACAAGTGAATCATAAACTGCATCTCCATTCCATTTCAATACACACTACCAATTGTCACCTAAATTGGAAATTTACTTTCCCACAAGCAGCACTGCGTAGCCACGCTCCATCTGCAAAAGAGGCATCTTCTACTTCCACACTCTGACCGAGCGGAGAAGCAAAGTCACTGTGACTCCATTTCTGGAGTCAAATTTCTGAGTGAAATTAAGCATGTCCTTATGTCACATGCTTACCAACTTTGAGATTTACCTTGCTGTAGATTTTCCATTGCTATCCTCTGTTTTCCCTTTATGAATTTCAGGCATCCTTACAAATAATAGTTATCGTTTGAAAGATGAACACCTAGGTAGTATTGTTCCCAGCCATGTATCCATCTCTTACCTTTATCTGTGATGGCCTCCACTGCATAAAAATATTTGTAATTTAGCCAAACCCATTAATTTTTCCATGATGGTTTATGACTTGCTTTAATCTTGTTTAAAAGATGGGATAATAAAATATTTTCCTACATCTCTTTCTATCAATTATACAGTCTTGCATTTTTTTATGTTTCTATTGGTGCATTGTAGTCTCACATCACAATGAGTATCAGTTTGGTGTTAACATACATGCACACAGATCTTGGTGTCCCTCCCCCTCGCCTCCCCCCCACATGTAGCACTGAGAATGATGTTGGTATAATCTCACTTTCAGGCATTTTAACCCACCTAGAGCTCATTTTCATATATGGTTTAAAGTCATAAACATTTTCCAAACACTGTTTACAAAGTGTTCCATTTTTCCTTTATTCTACCAATTTTTGAAACCTGAGAATGTTCATATGCCAATTTCTATGCACTTGGATTTGTTTCTGGATTCTAAACTGCTGCAGGAGTCAGTTTTGTACGCATGCATACTTCCCAACTTTCTCCTGTGAATGAAACACATTCTCCTGGCTTTAGACTATGCAGAACTCTCCAGCGCAGCTAAGTATCTCACCCCCCACATCTGTGCTCTTTTTCAAAATTGAGAAAGTTTCATGAGGTTTTATCCTTTTATGCAAATCTGATATAAATGTTCAGAGTTTCCTAAAAATGCCTTTTTAGGCTGTATTAAATTTGTAAGTTAATTTGGGATTATTAACACCTTCACAACATTGCCATCTCTCTGAGAGAATAATGCATATTTGCATTTGTAGGTTGCTTTTTCTGTGTCCTCTAATCTTACATTTTTCTCCATAAAAATCTTGTGCATTACTTGTATAATTCTCGTGTCATTTGCAATATTTTGTCTTTTTGCTATTTTAGATAGTATTAACTGTAACTTTTTCTAATATTTCTAGGATAATGAAAAATAGAGCACGTAGCCGTATGTATGGTACCAGGCATGTTCTGTTTTCTACCTCCAAGCTACACCCCAGCCCTTTTTATTTTTTGTTTTGAAACAGGGTCTCACTAGGTTGCTGAGATTCTCACTAAATTGCTGAGGTTGGTCTGGAACCTGTGATCCTCCTGTCTCAGCCTCCCAAGTACTGCAGTTACAAATGTGCACCACACCAGCTTCTAATTTATTTTTCAACTGGGTTCATTTTATTATGCAATGTTCTCTACATACACAATTATTTTTACAATTAATATCCCCAACTTACTCTATGTCACAACTATATGTTTAACAATACCCTCTTATTTATCTCGGGGCTTTTATTATGCCTATGGGGGAGAAGCAAGATGTGGTATATAGTTCAGATTGCCATACCAGAACTTTTCTACCTCAGTGCCATCTTTCTTACTCCATTCCTAAAAATGTGGGTTCTAGGCTTCTCTTCTTCCTGACAGCTCACAGTCCTTGGAGTGTAAAAATGAGTGCATAGAAAATTAGCCAGGCGTGGTGGCGCACGCTTGTAATCCCAGTACTTGGGAGGCGGAGACTGGAGGATCCGGGTTCGCGGCCAGCCTCAGCTACTTAGTGAGGCCTCTTCAACTTCGTGAGACCCGGTTTCAAAATAAAGGATAAAAAATAGGGCCGGGGGTGTAGCTTGCAGGTAGAACGCCCCTGGGTTCAATCCCCGGTACCGCAAAATAATAATAATTAAGAAAGAGTGAAAACCTCCAAGAAAGAAGGTAAGGAAGACACGAAGGCACCCTTCCTGCCGCCCGAGTGGCGGGGTAGCAGTTGTCACTAAGCAGCCTGTCACCTGCACAGAGCCATGGGTCACCCCACGGTGGGACTCCCTGTGTAGCTGCCATCGATCAAACAGGTGGCACTGGGTGTTTAATAGGAAATCACTTCATATGTTCCAGACAATGAAAAATATTTTGTAAAAGAATAAAGTTCTAATCTGCAGACCTATGTGTCCTTAATGAATAATCTGAGGATTTAACTTTTATTTTGTTTCAGACTTTAAAATAATCTTCCATCTTGTACCCACTCATCGCCAGTGGTATCAAACATATTCCCTTGCCAGCAACTCTACTAGCACGCTCTAATTAACTCATTTTATCTTTTGGTATAAATCAATTACAATTAAAATAGAGTTTGTTAAATCTCAGCGGAGTATTGTTTCACATTGAAAACATTTTTTCTCAAGAGATCAAGTGTGATTAACTTCCGTAGGAGGCTAAAAGTTCAAATTATTCCGAGTAAAGAGAAGTAGTCACAAGTTCTTTCTTTACAGAATATCTTTTTCCATTTCTAAATGCAGGGGGATAAATCTGCATTAGTTTTATTTACTCCAAAGTAAACTTTTAAGTGTGTTTCTCAAATAGCAAGCATGACTGAGGGGTTTGATCCAAACCTATGGCTGTGTTATGCCCTGCAGGGCTAATTCTCAGAGAGAGAGACACGGTGTCCTCTGTGACCGTCGTTTAGGTTTCGTGGACTGATGTTCACATATCACCATACTTTTAAGACTGAATCATGTTGGATGCATCAATCATTTATTCCTTTTTATTGCCAAGTAATATTCCATTTATGTATGTAATTTAAGTATTCACTGATGAATGGATGCCTGGGCTGTTTCCTGATTTGGGGACTGTGATATTTTCTATAATCATTCAAATACAGGTAGTTGTTTGGGTGTATGCATTCATTCCCTCCTGGATATAGCCCAGGAGTGGGGTGGCTAATCATGTTTAACTTTTTAAGAAACTGCCTTTTTCACCATCATTACTGTTTCTTGGAAAACTGCCTGCAATAATGACATAAATGAGACATTTTAAAAGGTATCATTGTTGTGCTGTTTGTCAACACATAGTATTGTTGGGGTTCTTGCTGTTTGTTTTAATTTAAGTTGAACTGACAGATGTGCAGCGGTACCTTAGCTCAGTCTTATTTTTCATTGACTAATAACTATGTTGAGCGACTTTTCATGTGCTTTTGCATTATCCGTACCTCTTCTTTGGCAAAAAAAAAAAAAGGAACCAATGAAGTATTTCAAATCTTTCATCCAAATTTTATTAGGGATTTTGTTTTCTATTTATTGAGCTGTCAGAGGTTGTTTTTGCTGTTGTTGTTATTATTTATTTTTGTTTCTTTGCTTGGGTTTAAACCCAGGGACATTTTACCACAGCCCTACATCTCCAACCCTATTTTATTTTATTTTTTATTTTGAAACAATGTCTCAGTAAGTTACTGAGGGCCTCATTAAGTTGCCAAGGCTAGCCTTGAACTTGTGATCCTCCTTTCTCAGCCTCCCAAATGCTGGGATTTACAGGCAAGTGCCACCATGCCCAGCACACGTTGCTTTTTAATCCCTGAATAGCATTCCATTGTGTGCATTACTGCAGTTTGCTTATCCAGTTACCTATTGAAGGACATTTTGGTGGCTTCCAAGTTTTAGTAATTATGAATAACGCCACTATAAACACCTGTGTACAGTTTTTGGTGTTAACATAGGTTTTCAACTCACTTGGGTAAATACAAAGAAGCATGATTGCTGTGGCCACATGGTAAGAGTATGTTTTATTTTGTACCATGCTGCCAAACTGTTGAGTGGCAGTACCATTTTGCTTTCCTTGGCAATAAACAATAGTTCCTATTGCTCCACATTCTGCCAGCATTTGGTGTTGTGTCTTGGCTTGTAACTGTACTTGTAGATTTGAAGTGAGATCTCTCTCTCTCTCTCTCTCTCTCTCTCTCTCTCTCTCTCCCCTCTCCCTTCTCCTCTCTCTCTCTCTCTCTCCCTCTCTCTCCCCTCTCCCCTCTCCCCTCTCCCTTCTCCTCTCTCTCTCTCTCTCTCTCTCTCCCTCACCTCCCCTTCTCCCTCTCCCTCTCTCGTTCTTTCTCCCTCTCCAAATTTGTAATTCCTTAATAACATATAATGTTGGTATGTTACGCTAATTTGCCAGCTCTATTTCTTCTTTGGTGAGATGTCTGTTCAGATTTTTCTGTCCTTAATTCAACAGATTGTCTTTCAGTCTCATATAAAATATTTTCTATTTTTTCCTCACAATTTCCCCTTTCACTCATGGGTTACTTATAAGAATATTGTTTAATTTTTAACTATTTGGAGGTTTTTTTAGGTAGCTTTCTAGTACTGATTTCTAGTTTGTGATCAGGGAAAATACTTTGTATGAGTTGAATTATTTTATAGTGGTTTAAGTTTGTTTTATTGCCCAAAATATGGAATTCTTCTCTTTTCAGTTTTATTAGTTTTTGCTTCATGTATTTGGAAAGTCAATGGTTCAGATTGTTTGTATTTTGGGAGTTGATACATTTATGATTATGTAAATTTCCCTTTATCCCTGACAATATTCCCTTACGTGAATTGTCCTTTGCCTGGGATGACCATGGCCCTCCAGCTTTCTCTTGATTTGTGTTTGTATACTATATTTTCCCAGAATTTTATTATTAATCTATGTCTCTATACATAAAGTGGATTTTCTGTAGATAACACAGAAACAAGGACAACTTGGCATGCTTAAGCCATTTATATAATGTAATGATTGAAATGACTGGGCTGGACGTGGTGGTGCACACCTGTGATCTCAGTATTTTGGAGGCTAGGATAGAAGGATTGCAGGTCAGTATCAGTGACTTAGTGAGACCCTGTGAAAAATAAAATAGGGCTGGGGGTAGCTCAAAGATAGAATGCCCCTGAGTTCAATCCCTAGTACAAAAAAAAGGAAAGAAATGATTGGTTTCTAATCTACCTAATAGTTTTAGTTGTTTTGTGCTTACCTGTTATTCATTCATCCCCCCCTCTTTTCTGCCTTCAATTGGATTAATTTAGTAATTTTTACTCATTTTCTTCTACTGTTGCCTTTAGTGGTTGCCCTAAGATGTATAATTTGTATCTTTAACTTTTAACAGCTTGTTTTCAAATAACATTATGAGAATCATACCAAAATATACTTCCAATTTCTCTCTCCTATTCTCCACACTGGTTTTGTCCTGTGTTTAACTTTACATGCAATAAATGCTGCTATATTTGAGACACTCAACTTTTACTTAGTTAAACTATATATTGTTTGGGGATAAGTGTAGTGTAGATTATATGCAGTTGTAAGAAATAACTTAGAAAAGATCACGTACTTACAAAGTTTCTCCCATTGATCATAGCATCTTGCAAAACTTTAGTAGAATGTTCTGGCTAGGCAAGCAACAGATACTGTCACCAGACAGAGCACCTCCATCACCACACACCTGCCTCACGACACCCTTTACGGCCAGACCCGCGTATCTCCTGCACCAAGTCCCTCTGGAACCCCGCCTCACTAATCTCTTCTTCATGTCTAGTGTGTGGTACTGGGGATTGAACCCAGAGGCATTGTACCTCTGAGCTACACCCCCAGCCCTATTTTTTATTCTTTATTTTGAAACAGGGTCTCACTAAGTTGCAGAGGGCCTCACTAAGTAGCTGAGGCTGGCCGCGAACCCGGATCCTCTGGTCTCAGCCTCCCAAGTACTGGGATTACAAGCATGCGCCACCATGCCCGGCTTAGATGTGTATTTTTACATTCAAGTCTGTGATCAATTTTGAGTTAATTTTTGTGGATCGTATAAGACTTAAGAAGACAGTTTTTTTTGTTTTGTTTTGTTCATCCATATCATAGGTTTCTAGTGGCTCTGGCTCCATTTGTTGCAAACACTTCCATCCCTTCCCTGAAGGGCTTTTGCACCTTCATCAAAAATCAGTTGTACATATTTGTGTGGGTCTATTTTTCTCTATCATCTATCTATCTATCTATCTATCTATCTATCTATCTATATATATCATCTATCTATCCATCTATGAGAGAGAAAAGCTTATCATTCTAAACATATCCAAATCAAGATTTCTTCTTTTGATATCATACTTGAAAGCTTATTACTGACCCAAGACCAAATATTCACCTATGTTTCCCCTATCCTCTTTTGCATTTTATAATTACATAAATTTTAGTAATCTTTAAATTACATGAGTAATATATCTGTGCTTAGAATGTAAACATAATATTTAATTCAAAAGATACTTTGATGATGTCTGCACTCCAAGAAAATGATTTCAACTGTTTACACGTGTCATAGAAATGGTGGAAGGAATAATAGTGGGGGAAAGAGCTGGCTGATAGAGCCTGAAAAAAAGTGTGAGTGTGTGTATGCATACATGCACAACCTTGATCCGAATTACTGACAAAATTACACAGAAAAGCAAATTAAAAAACAATCTCATGAATAATTGTTAAAATAATATAAATTAAAACACAATTAAATGGAATTTTTATCAGAATAACTCCCAACAATCAAGTCTGGGGTATAGAATAGAGGAGTATACCCAGAAATCAAAAGATAAAAATGTAGGAAGACCTAAATAAATGCTCACAGAAGCAAGTAAAACTAGAACCTTCCTGATTTAAATTAAAAGAAATTGATAGAAGAGGAACAAGTGGACGTTCCATAGCAACACAGACTTGGAAAACCAAGGCTGAAGGTTGATGTTACCATCAGAGAGTACACGAGAGGGCTCTAGAATGATTTTGGAAATTTATTTTAGAATGTTTATCCCAATCATTATTAAAAAACTGTTAGGAGTCCAATTTTAAGCATGACCTCATGATGCAGAAACAGTAATTTCTCAGGACTGTCAATAGCCACATCACATTTGTGGCCATGACAGTGCCCATAGCCACACCAAAGGGGCTCCTGCACCCGGGGACAGTAGAGGTATTTGGGACAGTATCTTGATTTTTGTAACTTTGATTTCGTTCTCTTATACTCTCTGTCCTTATATCTACAGATGACTTATTATCAATGCTATTGTGGATGATTTGAAGTTTTTTTCACCTGTAAAATTTTGAATTGGTAAAATTCCTATTCTGTTTTTAATTCCCCCTCACAAGCTGTGATCAATTATCTAAGGATGCTTTTATTTGAAGACTCTTGTCCTACATGAATTCAAGTAGCTAAGGATACGTACAGCTCCCAAAGGTTATTTTGGTTAATGTTGTGAATGTTAGGCCAAAAGAATTTTTTAAGGTTTGGAATCATGACATCATCTTATTCTTAGTAGTATTTCTGTTGCATTCTTGTTAAAATTTTATAGTTGTTAGACCCAAATGTTCCAATTTATTTAGCTAATCCACTCTCTTAATATTTATACCCACTACAGATTTATTATACCAATACCTGGCATGATTTTGATAATTGTTTTTACATATAACAATAGCTTCTGCAATCATTAATGCATCATTAATTGGCAATACTGTATTGTGCGCTTAAATTTAGGCTGCGTACTGGTCCTATGTGTTTTGTGTCTCACCACACACACAGATCACAGCTCTGTGTGGTAATGGCATGTTGTTAACATGATTGTGGTCATTTTATAATATATACCTGTGTCAACAACGTCAAGTGGTACACTTTATTTATTTTATTTTTTTTTCTGCGGTACCGGGGATTAAACCCAGGGGCATTCTACCTCCAAGCTATACCCCCAGCCCTATTTTTTATCCTTTATTTTGAAACCGGGTCTCATGAAGTTGCAGAGGGCCTCACTAAGTAGTTGAGGCTGGCCGCGAACTCAGATCCTCCGGTCTCAGCCTCCCAAGTACTGGGATTACAAGCGTGCACCACCACGCCCGGCAAGTGGTACACTTTAAATAAATACAGTTTTCATTAGTTAATTATGCCTCAATAAAGCTGGGAAAATATGTTACTATTTTATATGTGACCAGGAGTGTTTTACATATAAATTAAAAAATAAAATATGTTGGCTCACACTTTTATTTACAAAAAAAGCAAATATGAAGGCACTGAAGTAGGTTCAAAGATATATTTGTTTGTATTACTAGCATTGCTGTGCTCATGAGGCACACAGTAGCCTGCGTGATCCTGCGGTGAGTGACTATGCACTAAAGCCAGAGGGTAGACATTCAGATAGTCAGCTGTCTAAAGGCCAAGGTCAAAGCAAAACCAAATCATCGATATGAGCGGGACCTCAGAACCATGGCTGAACTTTTACATTCAGCCATGTATTTGTGCATGTGCAGCCAGAATGTACACGCATGTGTGTATGTGCAGCCAGAATGTGCATGTATGTGTGTGTGTGCAGCCAGAATGTGCATGTATGTGTGTGTATGTGCAGCCAGAATGTGCATGTATGTGTGTATGTGCAGCCAGAATGTGCATGCATGTGTGTGTATGTGCAGCCAGAATGTGCATGCATGTGTGTATGTGCAGCCA